>OY987248.1:6919419-7091760 GCA_963920765.1 Ulota crispa | reverse complement strand
GTGAAGGGTTTGCGCTTGACGCCGGGATTGAGCTGATTGCACCAGCGCAGGCGGCACGATTTGCCGGAGCGGCCGGGGATGCCGCGCGCGATCAGGCTCCAATTGCGAGCGCCGAATTTCTCCACCAGCCGGTTGAGCACCACGTCTTCCTCGGGCGACCACGGCCCTTTAATACGGTCATCAGTCCCTCCTCCTCCTCCGCTGTTACCTTTCAACCGTGTCGTCGTCGTAGCCGTCCCGCCACCGGAACCGTCCACCACCACGTCCATGGCGACGGCGCCCCTTTGATTCCCACCTCCTCAATCGCATCCCCGGTCCCCTCATCTCCCCAAACCTCCAACCGTCTCCGTCTCCGTCGATGCCACGACTCGAGCTCTGCGCACCACCACCACCACACTCCAGCTGAGCATTGCATTCCCTCACCACCTCGGATCCCGTCTCCACAATTCGGGTGTGATTTAGAATGTGAGTGAAGCTCAAGCTGCTCGGACAACGACAACTGCTACAACGAAAGCAGAGTACTAAGCGAGTGGGTGGGATTTTGCAGTGGAAGTGACGCTTTGGCGGAGAGAGAGGCGCTTACCGGCATTACCGCAGGCGATGGATGGATCCCTGGAAACAATCTGAAACGTTTGTTGGGAATCCGTTGCAAAATGCCGGAGGTGGGGAGAGTACTGCCGCAGAAAGGCCAGCTCGGGAGGGAGGTGAGGAAGGCAGAGGAGGCAGAGGAGGCAGGGTCATACCGGGAGGACAGACTTAACTTTAAGTTAAGTTAACTGCAGTTTGACCGGCGTTAGCGGTCTACGGTCAGGCGTTAGTTGGGCCGGTTGGTGAATGTACTGGGATTGTAGATTTGAAACTTGCGAATCTAAAATCGTTAGATATTCCACGTGGATCATGCTAAAAATACTGGATATGTAGATTTGAAACTTCGACTCTAGCGAGATTGAACAATAAGCGTGGATCGTGCTGAATATAAGGGGTTTGGAGATTTGAAACTTCGATTCTAGCGTCTCTTAACATTTCATGTGGATCAGGCTGAAAATAATGAATATGTTGATGGGGAACATGCAAATTTAGCGTGGTAAGACGTTTTACATGGATTGTGCTGGATCTTCGATGCGTGTAGATCTAAAACCTGCAAATCTAGCCTTAATTGGACATTCCAAGTGGATCGTGCTGATAAGGGGTATGTACATTTGGAACTTCGAATCTAGCGTGATTGGACGTTCCGTGTGGATCATGCAAGAATTTCTGAATATTTAGACTTGGATCATGAAAATTTAGCGTGATCAGATATTTCATGTGGATCGTGCTGACTATACTATATATGTAGATCTGGTACTTGCGAATCTAGCACCGGTTGGACATTCCACGTTGATCGTGCTGATTGTACTGAACATGTAGATTTGGGACTTACGAATCTAGCGTTCTTGTATATTCCACATGGATCGTGCTGAAGTGGATGAGGATTGGGATACGTTGGGTTTTCATCTAGATTGAGTTTCGAAGTTTGTTGACTTCCGAGGGTATCTCTATCATTGCAAGAAAATTTGTAAGGAAAATTTTATGGATACCCATGAAGTTTGCCATATTTGTATAGATACCCCTTGTTTTTCAGAAATTGCACACATACCCTTGGGCTGTAATTTTCAGGCGTTTGTTTTGTTATGCATGCTACTTCCTTCCTCCTGACTAATGCTAACGCAAGGAGTGTAATAGAATTGAAATAAGCAGCATGCACTCAAGGGAGAAAGAAATGAAATGCATAATAGACGAAATGTTTGAAAACTATGGTCCAAGGGCATTTGTGCAAGTTCTGAAAAATCAATGGTTATACAAATTTGACAAACTTCAGGAGTATCCATAAAAATTTCTCAAAGTTATAATGGATTTTTGAAAGCAATGATAAAATTGCATGTGTGTCCCATCAATGTTTGTAAGAAATTACATGTTAATGTGTTCTCAAACAAGAGAAAAATACGATTTGAATTGTAAAATCAGAAGGGAAAAAACTAGCAACAATTTCCCCAAAAAACCAATTATAGTATTAGAATCTAATTTGAGTAAACATAGTAAGGAATATTTGGAATTGATCTAGGAAAATTTGATTAAACACAAGAAATGATGGATGTTAGCTAGCCAATATCAAAAATCATCTTAAACACTATGTTCCACTAATACTTTTAGTGGAGTTTTGAGCCCTGCAAGAGTCCCTTACAAAGTCTCTAAAGGGGTCTTACAACATGTACTTATTACAACAAACAAATCACTAATCCCCTATTTCTGCTCACTCTTTGAATTCAATGCAATCATGAAAACTATAATATTATGTTATCCCTATTGAACAAAAACTATGAGTACAAATGTACAATAGGACCATAAATTCTACTTTACTCTGTTTGAATAGATGAGTGAAGTACTTGGATAGTGAGTAGTGAGTACATTTACATATTTTATAAGTACAATACTTTTTTTGTTGTTTTGGGCTGTGCATGTGGCTTAGGTCCTTCATACAAGATAGCGATGGGTATGAGTGCCCTTTATTGTACTCATGCTAACCATTTAATAGTTTGGTTTTTAAACCTTAGGGAGCTCTTGGAGGGCTAAAAATTTGCTAATGAAAGTACACTATACTAATTTTAACCAATTAGAAAGTCTTTTAGTGTGCAGAACCAAAAAGAATTTGTCATCATTATTATGTTACTTTGATAGCTATAAAAGATGAGTAGTGCTGTGTTGGGATGCAAGTTTTGTAAAAAAAATTTTTTTTGGAGGGGCAGAAGAATTGGTGGTAGGCTAAGCATTAAATTCATACATTTTTGTTCAAAATTTGAAGATGCCAAAGTTTTTGCAACACTATACATTCTTCAATGAGATCATATCAACATGATTACAATACTAGTTGTTAACCCCTAAAGGACCATTGTCCCTTCAAGGGACAAATGGAATTTTGGGCAGGTACCTACAGCCTCAATTTTTGTCTTAATTTTTTGAAATTTTTTTTGAAGATAGAAAAACACATTAGCTTTTGGAGAATATAATTTTTTTTCCAATTGATGCCAAGGAGCAAAAGTTATGCCCAAATAAGCACAAATTTGGGGACTAGGAGCAGCAAAAAAAATTCTTAAAAAACTTGAAAAAAAAACTAATTTAATTTTCTCATAGATTATATCTTTATCTACTTTTGAAGCTTTGATTCATTCCATTTGGACTAATTATGAGAAAGTTATGGACAATCTTGTTGTTTGGGCAACACAAGCATCTTCTTGAAAAAATAACTTATAAACTTGACTTTTGAATGCAGATATAACATTTTTTCAAAAAAAATTGCTGGAGAGGGTGAAGTTTGCTTTCTAGAACAATCTCACCATTGGGATTATTGCATTTCAATTCCATTGCAAGGTTATTAGCAATTTAGGTTTTTCTTCAATCTCATACCTTCCTCTACCTAATGTTTTTTTAGAGAATGAAAATTAAGTATTCTTTTTTGAAATTTTTTCCCAAGATTCCCAACTCAACTTCCCATCGTGCAAGAATAGAATTCCAAACTTAGGGGTGCAAAAATTTAAGTTAAAAATGTTCAAAGTTAAAAAATCTAATCAAGCAAGGTGCAAAAAAAGTTGATTTTTACTTTTTAAATGCAAATATCTTCCAATCTGTGTGGTCAAAGTTCTTGAGTTTTGTATGACACATTCTTATAATAGTCTAGCACAAGATCCTACAATCAGATATGCAAAATGCGTGATTTTCAAACATTTTTACTCTTTGCCATAGAGGTGGCAGTTTTTAGTGTCTTTTGACAAAATAAAGACCATGGTCCTTTAGGGGTTAAGACAAGTTTTATGCCATCACATGGATACAAGAAAAAATGATGATTTTTTTCACATTGAAGCAAGATATTTTGTGCTTATCAAATATTGAGTACATTTATTTATGTTGTTGTAACTATATAGCATCTCAAACTCATTGTTGTACATCCGTGTGTACAAACCCGTTTTTTTAATACAATAATTCCATTTTATCTATCTTCTTGAAGCTCACACAATTCCACATCTTATAGTTGCAAAATGAATGAAGTTACAGGATGCTTTACTGGAGCCATATTAAATTAAAACTCTAATTCAAAAGAGGGCTGACTATTTTGGTACATTTGTTGCATATCAATCATATGAACCTTGTGGATATAGGAAAGCATTAGTACGGCTTGCTATAAAATTTGCAACAATGACCAACTTGATCATTTTAAATTGGCCAATGAAAACTTGACTATCCACCTCACACAATTACCTTTTAGCATCTTATATTGCTACAGTAGCAAATCCTTATTGCAAATTAAGTTTCTTTTTGATTTCTCATTCATTGTAGTTTATACAAAACTAAAAATTTTGTTCTAGGAATTTTACCCACAATTTCAATATACTCTAAAAATGTGATCTTGTGGCCTCCAAAATTTTATCTTTTGCAAAAAAAAAAGTAAATCGTCCATTTCACGTATAGTAATCTACTTTCATTCATAATCATTGAAAAACTCACATTTTGCAATAGAAGTAATGTTCAAGACATTTACTACGAATTTTATATAATTTGTGGTTCCAGTTTCTATTATCCTTTGGAGAACCGTTTCATGAATTATTTAGTTTAACAAGAAATTAAAAAATATTTCAAATTGATATAATACTTGTTGTGTTTTAGTAAAACAACACTTGTCTTTGTGTAAGACAAAGTGATTTGACATGATAATTTACGCTTTTCCATCTCAAAAAAAATTGCAATATAACCAAAATTGTCAATCAACAACACCTTAAGATCTAAGATGTACAACAATGATAATCTTATTCTTAATTTCGACCAACATTAAGATTAAGAGAATTTGATAAAACATTTGGAATGTTACAAGATTTGTCACTTGGATAATAAAATGGTATGAATACAATAAAAAGAAAGGCAACACATAAACCAAGTGACTTAATATAGGTCTACTAGCAATGTATTGCCTCCAATAGTGAAAAATTTGTTAAAGAAAATTCAGATATTCAAAACCAGCTTCATATTTCCAATAGGCATAACATTCGATACTCTGAAGAGAGGCTGCCTTTCCCTCTCTTCAGTTATCATCCATGAACTTCATCCTGACCAAAAATAAATAAATAAATAATAATAATAATTATTATTTTTCTTTTCTTTTTCTTGATATGTATGGACCCCACATCAATGTATGTGCACTGAACTAAGTTTCTTTTTCATAGACTCTGACAAATTCAGCCAAGTGTCTCCAACAAGTGTGGAATATTTCATACCATTCAGTTGAAGGGAGGGTAGCCTCTACTGGTGCTACTGAATGTTACGGGCTAGTAATAAAAAAATGATTTCAACCAGTTTTGGTTGATAAAAATGTAATATGATACTAGCTAATACATTCTACACTACTTCATCATTAATAGAGTTGAATTCAAGAGTGAATTTTAAAATCATCATTTTTCAAACAATGATTTTTTGTCATATAATATCTTTACTTATAGAATTGTGTAAAACCCAACAATTATTGAAAATTGTATGACTTATAAAAGGAGGGCTCTTTATAAAGGGAATGTTTAATTATTGAATTGACTACACATTTTGATGCTCAAGTCCCATAGAGGGTGAAATTAGAAGCTAGAGATCTTTAATTAAAAGATAAAGGAAAAGAACCATTGAAGATGCAGAAAAATACAAAGTATAGATTACAATTTGCACTATTCATTGGTAGATTAAGGAGGTTGGACAATTACCAAACATTGATGAAAACTCAAGCCCGATTCAGACTAGTGACTGGCCTAGACACGGAAATCGGCATTTGTCCAATGTTTTGTCCGATAGAAACTTTTCCAAGTAATTGCGTGTCATCCAAGAGTGTGCTTCTGCCAGACAAGTTTGATACCATCCTTGGAACAAGCCCCAAATCTTCACTATCTTGGCTGCTGATGTAGCTATATAGAGTGGTCCCCACGGCGGTGAAGATGGATGTAAAAGTACCGAACAAACCCGCAATCTAAACGAAACAGCGGAGAAAAGCCAAATTTCAACCAATCACATTTGAGAAATTTTCTACTGGATGCTAGTTTGAACCGAGCCTCAACATACCCATCTAATCCATCTAATATTAACAAGCACTTTCAATATATAAAAACTAGTAAACGTTTGTCATGTAGTAAGAAATGTGTGTACCATGCCAATAGAAATGCCAACCTCAAAAGCATAAAGTAGGTTATAAAACATACTTTTTCCATAGACTTTATCCAACATTGTTTTGGTAGAACTTGAATTTTTCTATGCTTATCAATTTTTTTGAACATAAGTTAACTTTGTCCATACTATCTTAAATAATTGGTTTCTTAGCAAGTGCTTTCCTTTGAGGCTTTCAAAGATTGAGGCAAGATAAACTAAGAACGTGACTATTTATATTTCCCATATGTATTGTCATGTTTAGCCTAAAGGTCCATATTCACTTTTGCCAAGAAAGAATGTTTGCAATGGTGTGAAGTATGAATCTAAGCACGTTTTTACACTATAATCACTTCGTTTATGTCACCTCTAATGTTAAGTAAAAATGCAACTTCAACTTGTCTAATTTGTGAAGTCTTGCTAGTACGTATGTCTTGCGAAAATTTTCAGCTGTCTTCAATACATACAGATACATAAACCGGCAGTAAAGTGCATAAGAACAAGCTCTACGTATGCCAAAAGTTCAATTGATTAGTCTTCTCAATAGTCTCATTTCTCAGATTTTGACAGACATTGTATTGCCAATTGAAAAATGACAATGCAAGAGGCAAAGTCCATATAACATCCCAAAAATAAAACTTTGTAAGAGCAGTGAGAAAACATGGGCTGCTTGTTATCTAAAAATACTTAGAATACACCAATCGAAAATCCTCTGGAGCCTATGGATTGAAATCTAGCTGGATAACTCATTAGTCAAGTTTGAACAGTAAATTGTAGAATGTCACTCAAGACTTTCACAGTGAACTTCAGAGAGTTCAGTTTGAAAAAGCAGTCAAAAAAGGACACAAAAGGCAGGTAGCTCAAATTGCGTCCCTCTTACATAAAGTGTCCCATAGGTAGCTCAAATTGCGTCCCCTCTTAGAAAAAGTGTCCCATAGGTGCTCAAATTGCATACCCACTTAGAGACACTGTCCCATAGGTGCTCAAATTGCGTCTTTTCTCAGATAAAGTATCCCATAAGTAGCTCAGGAATGGATATGAGGTGGTCCTTGAATGGACCCTCCTTAGTCATAAAAGAAAAGGTGTATTCTATTGCAAGAGCCCATCACACTCCTTGATTTCATCTCATCTCTTTATAAGTTGCAGGGGAACAGTTTATGGGAGACCTAGAACCACAAATAGGTGCCTACTATAGAAAATTTTGAAAATTCATCAACAATTCAATAATGCTTCAAAAAAATGAAAAAAAATTGTATTACATTTGGCATCCATTTCTCTTTGTCTGGAAATTAGACAAAAAATCTTATTTGTCTAAAAAGTCCATGAAAATGCAGATCAGCCCTTAAAGTGTCGCTTTTCAAGCTACCTACCTTCAGAATCGTCACTCATTTCCTTCCTCAAAGCAACCAAGAGAAGCACTGTTGCCCTCTCAGAAACACAAAAAACCTTGATCTCCGCAAATCTACTCCGTGAATAAAAAATATATATATGATCATCAGGTGCAACAAGGTCCCTTGAAATCAAAAATCGAGATGAAACTGACACCTGATCCGATATGAAAGACGGACTCGAATTATTGTGATACGTATTTGTCAGGCTGCTCTTGGAGAAGCCGAGCTGAGGCTTTGGCATCCAGAAAAAGTGTTGCAATGTCCTCTAGATCTCCCTGCAGCAAAAAAGTGGTGTTATTAGAATAGTGGTACAGAATTCCAGCATTCCAGGTCAACCAAGCCAAGTAAGTGTCAGCGTTACTCTAGACAAGCGTTCGGGGAGGTTTTTAACCACTGAAAACAGGGTCTGTAAGCTTAGATTTGGAATTGAAACAGGGTCTGTAAGCTTAGATTTGGAATTGACTCAAATATGGACCCATTTTCAGTAATCCAACCGTATAAATGGGAAGTACACCTTGTTTATTGTAAAGCACTAAAATTTCAGCTAGATCTACTGTTGGAGGTGAAACATTATAATGATTGAGTGAGTTGTATGTGGAAAATATCTTGTGTTTCATTCTTGTTTAGTTTTGAATGTTAACCTTTCAAGCAAGCTTTGATTGAGAAGAGCCTTACATTTCTAAAAAGCAGGGTTTCCCACCTTTCCAACAAGAACTAGTTTCACACAAAATAGACAAAAATAACAATCACAAGGTGTAGCTAAGTGGACAAAAAAGGTCAAAAAACTCACTTTCTTTGCTACCCTAAAACGGTTCTAAAAGAAATTTGATAATTATTTTGGAAAATCCAATTGGTGAAAACAATCAAGAATTGGCCTTAAATATAAGATGACAAATTTTAAAGCCAAAATGACAACAACATTTCAGTAGATCTTCAAATACTACAATTGTACTACTACCATATATGAAAACAATACAAGTGTATTTCTTAAGCAATTTGAATTTTTTTAGAATTGTGCAATTAAAATTTGACATTCTTCTTGCATACTTGATGTATTGTGTTGTTGCTTTGATCCATCTTTGACAAAAATTGGATATGTATTTTGAAGCTATGCCGTATAAACACCATTATTTATCAACTCACATACCCAATTGCATTGTTATTTTTTTAGGTGGATGCAAAATTCTTGTGATCACATGCATACTTCAAGACCAAATTCCAAGTTATTGAGCAATTTCAACCTACAGTCCAAAAACCACTCCCAGTAACCAAAATATGATCACGTGGTCCTTAAAGGGTAAAGCTTGGTTTTTGGTTTTTCTATTTTCAACCGTTTTTCCACATACTTCCTCCTAATATTGCCTCTGTGCATAAGGAAATTTCATGGATACCCCTGAAGTTTGCAATACTTTCATAGATACCCCTGCTTTTTCAGAAATTACACAAATACCCTTGGACCATGTTTTTTAGGCATTTGTTTTGTTGTGCTCGTACTTCCTTCATGACCGATGTTGATGACCGATGTTGAAGACGAGAATGTAATGAAACAAAAAAGAAGCAATGTGCGCACACAGGAAGAAGGGAAGTGGCATGCACAACAAAACAAACGCCTGAAAATTCTGGTCCAGGGGTATTTGTGTAATTTCTGGAAAAGCAGGGGTATCTATGTAAATAGTGCAAACTTCAGGGGTATCCATGAAATTTTCCCCTATTTGTACTATGATTATATATTTTGAAAGTTTGACCAGCCTATATCCAGGGTTTTTTCTGAGTGATAGCTGTCCACCTAGCATTGAACAATATTTAGAGGGAAGGAATCACATTCGCAGAAATCTGTCAGAGCTGGCGAAATATCGCCAGCAAAAAAAACTCTGCCTATATCCGGTAGTTTCCAAATTCAACCGGTTTTATTTAATTTTCCATTTCAGCGGTTTACAATACACCAACTTCCGGTTCGTCCCGAACATTGCTCCAGACACCATCAAGAATTGTGCCACTTGAACCTATGTAAAAGTATAAAGTGACAAAAGACCCACTTTACGTGACGTTGGAAAGATAAACGAACCTTGCTAATTTGCTCCCTGCCATTAGTTTTCGCAACAATGCTTGCAGGTGTTAACAGCTGAACAGCGTGTCTGCTCTCCCAGGCCAAAAGTTTGTCATATGTTAATACTTAGAAATTCAGTCACAACCAGTTTTCCATAAGAAGGAGCAATACAAGCATGACAAGAAAATGCTGGCAGTGACATTTCAAAGTTTCTAAAAGCTGCAAGGATAAATGAAATACGAGTGATCACCTAAGTGAGGTGCGCTCTCCAATTTCTCCCAGAAAAGCAAGAGATTCTTCATCCAGAGACAAATTTTCCACGGTTGCTCGAATAGCCAGTATCTGGAAGAATAAGAAAATCACCAAGAGCTTGTTAGACACCATGTTAAAGCAGGGGGGGGTAGTTGTATTTAAGACACACCATGTCTAAAGCATATGCAAACAGTGGAAAAGAAAGTGATTTTGATGGCATTCAATCACCCTACTCCAAATTCAAGACTAGCATGTGACCGAGGACCAGATCATATGCTGCAACGAAGTCATCGATGAGAGAAAACATGAGAGCGTACCTGAACCATTTCTGCAGGCGTATAAGGGAGAGTTCTGATAATAACTACACGATCTAATAAGTCAACAGGAATACCATGTGGACTACTAATATCTGTACCCCTGCAAATGACAACATGCCAAATCAACTAGTAAAAGCATGATGATGACAGAGTAGAAGAACATATCCACGCCTTTCCTTTCAAAAAAATTGACACTCCTAGGGAGACCAAAAGCCACTTCCAATACATACACCATGGAGCTACAAGCCTCAGTGAGTTTCACCAGTCTGAGGCTGAACTATGACAATGTACAAAAAAATAACATGATAGAACGTAGAACATACTTAATATGGCAGATGCCCCGATTAGTGGCAAATATGACAATTGGTGCCAACGAACTTTCTAAAGCACGATTCAAGTACGTGAAACATTCCATGTCTAACATGTGCACCTGCAGGAAACCGTAAACTCAGCTTAGTGCTTAAATCTGTCGTGACCATAAACCATGTTACATGTAACTAACAAAAAGTTCTGGGAGCAATACAAGACCCTTGCAAACTAGGCACTATCTTCTGTGAGTACTTAAGCCTCTCCTAATTTACAGGCTTAAAACTTCAATTATAGCCACAAATTTGCTTCAAACTGGCAAGAGACCATCATAAACAGCCTACAAAGCTAACGGTAAAGACACAATGCCATCCTTTCTGGCAGTTAATACACATTGGAGAACTAAATAAAGAAAATGTAACTGTCCAGGCTGTGCAATCTGTTTACTAAAAATGAGGCCCGGCGGATAAGATTTAATAGCAGAAGTGTTACCTCGTCCACGAAGAGAACACCGGGAACAAGTTCTGCTACACCTTGATCAATGTATCTATTAACTACCTGTTCCATGGATGCACAATAAATAATTAGCTCAACATTATTGCTCCCATTCTTGGATATTATCTCTTGATTATGGATATGTAAAAGATTGCACACTTATGCAAAGCCACAGCCAAAAGGAGTACCTTGTTAATTTCTTGCCGTAGCTTGTCAGTAATTTCAGTTTTACGGGGTTTCATCATCTGACCCATCATGGATAACAAATCTTGGCCTCCTTGAGGTCGAGAATTTGCAGCATCCAAGTCATGGAGTGTGACATCCTGTATTCCACTGTAGGCGTAAGAATAGGCAAACAATTATAATTATAAACAAACCAAGCCATAGAAAGAATCTAGATGTCAAGATAAAGAGCGAACATTAAACCAACCTGAACAATCTCTTTCTTCTTATGAACCTCTCCTTTTGGTAGAGGAACGTATTCCTCTGCCTCCAAGTCAAACTCAGTGGCAAACGCATCACTTCTGCCAACCCTCTTCACTGCTCCACTGTTGGCCTCAACGTAAATCACGTCACCAACCAGCACCTGCACAACCATGCGTGGATTGGCATTTCTGAAACCCTAAAAACTTCCTGAAGGCACCTCAAGAAAAGAATTTGAAGACATTTAATCAATCTAGTGGCATATTCAGTTCATGCTCACCTTCTCTTTGATGAGAGCATCGTAAATAGTAGGGTCCAGTTTGAGCTGCTTGGTTCCCTTAACTGTTTTCAGCCCAATTACAACATGGCTAATACTTTTGCCATAGCCTCCCGTAGTGCTTTCAGTTTCTTCAGGGCTAAGCTCTGTAACCTGCAAAGGAGGAAAAGCAAATTTTTATTCAACGCGCTGGCATGTAATTTTGTTAAAAATTGTATCAATCTGTGATTCGCTCACAGAAATTTTACCTCGCCCTCGTACACCTCCTTGTTCTCTTTAATGCGGAGCCCAATGGCACGGCGAAAATTCTCCATGAGCACTTCCGTTTTCTTGACTTCTGAAGAGTAAACTTCGGATCCTACCATGGGACAGAATGGGACCTGCCAAAAGGAGGAAAAAACACATGTCTCAGTGAAAAACAAACTCGTCCATCAAAAGAGGATAAGCACATTGTCTCAGATATATCCCTCTGTCCCTCTAAAAACGTCCAAAAATCTTCCTTGTAAAGGATTAACTTTGTTTTTTAGTCTTTGTGCTAGTGACACATGCATTCTAGGATCAATGTACCATCTCCCAAATGTATGCAAAATCTCAGCTTTGTTGTCGCTGTTTTGGCACTCAAAATTCCATGCAATAAAGTATCATATTTGTGCATGCTGCCAGCTCCTTGTTATTGATGATTTAAAGATTAGTAGCAACACTGGTACCTCATATGGGCAATTAGGCCAAGCTTGCTAGGAGAGGATGCTCTCTAATGGCTTAACTTGCCCCCATGAGATCATTGAGCATGGCAAGCGCTTTCTCAGCGTTTGAAATCAGCAAAAGGGAGCTTTTTAGTGGTACAAGAAATGTGTCTGATTTGGAGCTTCTTAGAGGGACAGAGGGAGTAGATAACAAGACAATTAAATGGAAGTTTTAAGAGTTTTCATGAATTGCACAAAAGAGGAAGAAACAGGAAACATAGCCAGAAAATGGAATTGGTCAAAGAATTTGCAGGAAAGATAAATGTTATATTAAGATCCTAAGAAAATAGAAGAGAAAAAGACAAATATTCGTCCATCAAAAGAGGAATGAGCACGTTGTCTCATATACAGATAACAAGGCGATTATATGGAAGTTTTAAGAGTTTTCATGGATTGCACAAAACAGAAGAAACAGGAAACCTAGCCAGAAATTGAAATCGGCCATTATATTTGTAGTATAGACAAATGTTGCATTCAGATCCTATGATAAAAGAAGAGGAAAAGGCAAATATTCGTCCATCAAAAGAGGAATAAGCACATTATCTCACATACAGATAACAAAGCGATTATATGGAAGCTTTAAGCATGAATTGCACAAAACAGAAAGAAACAGGAAACATAACCAGAAAATGTAATTGGCCATTGTATAAGGCAAATGTTTTACTCCCTCCATCCCAATATGATCTTTCTATTGGCCTTTATTTAGTGTCCCAAAATGATCTTCTTGTTGGAGGAGGAAGTAAGCTAGCGACACTTGCACATAGTCCAAAAGCATGGGCATGCTATGCCATCAAGTGAAAGTGAGTGGCCACCAGTGCTCTTCAAAAATGCCTCAAAAATTCAATTTTCAAGCACTTTGAAACCACATTTTGAAAACTAAATTGAAACTCAAAATTTCAGAACAATAAGAGGACATCAATCTATTCAATTGTCAAATTTTTTTTTGAAAAATGGTTCTTTTCAAGCTTAATCTATAACATTTTATGTAACAGGAAGATCATTTTGGAACGGAGGGAGTAGTAAAATCCTACGTAAAAAGAAGGGGAACAGACAAATATTCGTCCATCAAAAAGGGAATGAGCACATTATCTCAGATAAAGATAACAAGGCGATTAAATGGAAGTTTTAAGAGTTTTCATGAGTTGCACAAAACAGGAAGAAACAGGAAACATAGCCAGAAATGGAATTGGCCAAATTATTTGTAGGAAAGACAAATGTTATATTAAGATCCTAAGAAAAAAGAAGAGGAAAAGGCAAAATATTCACCAGGAACAGAAGCATTGAAAAATGGAGTGTTTGATTACCTTACTACCGAGTTCCTGAGCAATGCCGAGAGCAAGAGCAGTTTTCCCCGTTCCAGGAGCTCCAGCGAGGAGCAGTGCGCGCCCCGCCATTTTCTTCTGCCGAATCATGTCCACGACCAGACCTGCCGCTTCTCGAGCTTGTTCCTGGCCAACGAACCCGGCGCCGACGTCCAACGCTGTGCCATCATCCTGCAATCCGCAATAAATAACATCGATCACACAAATAGAGCAATATCAGACCTAATTGCGAGAAATACCGCGTGAATAAACAGTTTTATTTCGATCCAGGAAGAAGACTAGGACGGAGAATGGGAGAACCTTGAGGCCTAAGCCTTTGATGTGTGTATGAGAAGCAACTCTCTGCTTCTTAGTCGTGGATTGCACCTCCTCGATCTTCATCTTTGTTTGATTTTTTTGTTTGATTTTGGTGAACTGAAGAAGATTGAGGCTTTGTTTTGAGAATTCTAAGGAAGTGATGTCACGTTGTGACCTCGAATTCCATCGTCCGAATGCATTCAGTTGCGGACACCATAGCCAAACCCTAAAAAAGCTGTTGCTGTAATAGTGGAGAGGAGAGAGACGATGGACACATTTTCTGCAGGGAGTTCTCTACGTTCTCCGTGTTCCCGGAGGGGTTCCCAAAGTTCTATATGTTCGCAAAACGATATGAGCACTGAGCAGCTGAAAGAGAACTAAGGTAAGAGGTTCTAATTGCGATTAGGCTCTAATTGCGACCAGCTCTAGGAATGTTTAACATTTTACAAGAAAGACCTATGATTGTCATTGATGAGTTAGGTAAATTTAACAATTAGGTTCTAATTGCGGCCAGCTCTAAGAACGTTTAACATTTTATAAAAAAAACCTATGATTGTCATTAATGAGCTAGGTAAATTTAACAATTAGGCTCTAATTGCGGCCAGCTCTAAGAACGTTTAACATTTCACAAGAAAAACTTATGATTGTCAT
Organism: Ulota crispa; assembly: GCA_963920765.1. Taxonomy (NCBI): domain Eukaryota; kingdom Viridiplantae; phylum Streptophyta; class Bryopsida; order Orthotrichales; family Orthotrichaceae; genus Ulota; species Ulota crispa. Next base: position 7,077,035 of record OY987248.1, on the reverse strand, counting down.
TGATGAGTTAGGTAGACCTAGCATATTGCTAAGCCTACCTAACTCATCAATGACAATCATAGATCTTTCTTGTAAAATGTTAGACATTCCTAAAGCTAATTGCAATTAGAGCCTGATCGCACTTAGAACCTCTTACCTTAACTTATTTGTTCAACTGCTTCAGAATTTATGAGAAAGCTCCCAGCCCTCAATCTTAATCCTAAATTGTACTGAAGTTTTGGAACACTCTTTCTTTGTTTAAATCATTAAGAAATTTGTCTAAGGAATTTGTGTGGAGAAGAAAAACACAAAATCTTGTGAAATGTTTGCTACTTTGTCATGTTTGGATTTTTTTGGATATTACTTGTTAATTTTGTTTTAGTGTAAATACATTTTGTTGATTTTATGTTGTTTAGCTTGTAATGACATGAGGTGTTGAATTTATAAGTTGAAACCAAGATTATGAGTGGTCAAGGGGTATGCCACATTCTTGCAAGTCACAAATTCACAAATACATGGTTCTATCTCTTTAACCCTTAAACAACCATAGGGCATAGTATATATGCTGAGGTATAGTTGTCATTTGCTACCAATAAGAAATTTTAATTTGGGATCTCAAGTAGCTCACTAGAACCACATTGATCTATTTTGCAACTTCTTTGTTGATCTCAAATGTAGTAGAGGTGTGGATCCATTCCAAATACAAGAAAAACACCCCGTATTGTATTGGTTGCCAAGGTCCTCTTGGTCGTTTAAGGGTTAAACATAAAGTTAAAAACAAATGTAAATATACATTTTTGAACAATGGGGTTAACCCTTAGTATTAGCAAGCAAATGAAATTTCTATTTCCAAAGTTGTTGTGGAAGATACTTTCATTTAATGTAGTGCATTAAAATTGGTTCCTACCATGAAACCAATGTCATTGTTGATTTGCTACCAATACAAGGATTTCATTCTAAGTCTTTTTTTCATAAGTTTGGTGGAATTAAATTGAGATAGTTGCCTATTTCTGCTATAACAACTCTATTTCACAATGAAAACATAATGGGTGATAATAATTGAATGAGCAAAAATATGTAAAAGATTAACCAATTATAGGTAAGAGATTATATTGTATATGGATATCTACCCCTTACTAAAGGATTTCAGTCTTGGACACACGATATTTTAGTGAGATTACTTATATAGATTTAGATTTTGGGGAATGTTGAATTCGGTCAATCCAAGTAAATATGCTCTTTCAAAGTTAAGACCCTTCTTCATTTCATTCAATAAATGATTATATGGACATCACAAAAGTTGAGCACATTGCATTACAGCCACGGTTCACTAATTTAAAAAAAAACAAAACAAAACTTGATTTCAATTGGAGCACGATGAACAAAAAGGTTGATTTTGCAAATTTAAAAAAATTAAAAGGTAAAAAGACAAGAATGTGGTATTGTAATGAGACAATTGTGTGCCCTATTTCAAGGGGTGCCCGGGCGCCCTTGCAAAGTAGGGAACATGGAATTCTAAACAAACACTTGATAAATTATAGGTACTTATAGTATATCAAAGAGAGCCTGTATTAATAAAAACACAATTCAACACTAAACCATCCAAGTCAAAAACCCCTTATGTTTTATTTTCTTTCTATTTGTATCTAGTATTAAAAGTGTCTCATATTACATAATAATATCTAGAACGGAGAGTATTCTAACATTAAGCATAAATTTCAGCCAAAAAGATTTTTCCTTTGAAAGCACCCAGTTGACAATCACAACAAACGTCTATTGGATTAAAAATCACATTTCAATTACGTTCATTTTCTTTTTCATTCCAGTGTGGAAATTGTCTGCATTATTATAATAGAAATGATACAATATTAATCCCTAAGCATCCTAGCGACTAGATTCTAGTCGCTCTAGATTTCAAAGGCGTGTTTGTGGCACTAGATTTAATTTTTTGATCTTGCTATAAACTATAATTATGAAGGCATTCAAGTTGCTTATGTCAATGGAGTAATGGCAAGGGAAGCCAAATGTTATATAAGTGTCGCAAGAGATTTGATTGGGTGAAACACCATACGGAGTGTGGTGGCAAGCAACGTTTTACAAGTTGCAACTGGTCAATATCCCATGCAAGCTTCCTTGTGTAAGCTTTGTGGTAACGGGAAAGTTATTGGCAAGGGTTCAAGCATGTTCTAGACCCTTATTATGACAACCGTCACCGACTGTGACAGTCATTGTTTTCCGTGCATTAGCGATTTGAAGCCCTAAAACTTAACATAAAAAGAAGTGCAATCTTCAATAATTTACAAGTGTGTGCATTCACATCTAATCTTGCTACTCACAAAATTTGAGATGAATCTGGGGCTTATAGAATTTTGTAAAAATCATCAAATAGCAACTACCTACCAAAAATTGAGATTTTGTCATCACATGTTTGATCAAACGTTATAATCTCCCATCTCCCGTGGTGAATTGTTCCCAAAATTGCAAAATTGCAAGCCATTTTCTAAGTAGGTGTTCCACTATTTTCAATGATCACTTTTTGTGGATCATCCAATTATCCAAGATACGATGCATCAAAGTTGTCAGTCTCCAAAAACCCTGATTTTGGTGAATACGGCCTGGGCGCTCAGGGGTTAACCCAAAGATAATGACCTAAGCTAAAAAAACAAAAACAAAACAAACCAATTGAAATGGTAAAACATGGCCCTATGATACCATGAAAAGAGGATTAAATGTAACCCGTAGTACCAACAAAGTGCTACAAACAAGAGGCTCTCTCCTTGTAGCACTGACTTGTTATTTGATGTTATTTGAGAGTAAGGTATCGACTCAAACTTCCTCAAGATAACTTCTTGAGGATGCAAAGCTTCCCGATTCAGTCAATTGAATATTACTGTTACACACTCAGACCTCTTCAATCATAAGCTTACCACCAAGGTCTCAACTTTTTCACTGTGACAATTTCAATTTGTGACACATGTGCTATAGCAGTCAATGCCAGTGGTCTCAAACGATTTTGTAGGATATCCTAGACTGGCATTTTAGAGAAAAATCCAAATAAACCATGAGGTAAATCTACGTGAAATCCTCCAGAATCACTTATAAATACCAATATCCTTATTAGACCTTGCAAAAGTGGATTTTAATCTTGCCACTAAGCATGGTCCTCTGCGACTGTGCGCTCTAGTCCTACGCAGATATGAGGCCGACGTGCGCTGCAGCAATAGCCAGAATGTACGCAACAACATAAGCTGCAGCAACAATTATGGGCTCTTTCCAACCTATCAACTCTAAATGATGATGAAAAGGCGACATCAGGAATAGCCGACGCCCTTTACCTTCCAATCTCCTCGTCACTTTGAAAAACGATACCTGCATAATCACCCAAACGTCAATAGAAATCCATATCTTATCTACTATTAAGAAAAAGTTCCTTCCCGTTGCTTCAACACAAATCCTTCAACCAATACAAGAAGTGCAAACACCGACATAGCACTTAATATAGAAGGTTCTGTATTTTTATTCTATCAAGAGGTAATGCCATTTCAACACTAATAAAGCAGCCCAAAAACATTGAAATAACGTTGTATTTAATGCTATTTCGATATCAAGCCATCAATGAAAATTTGTGGGGAGGTACTTTTGACAGTCCAGTTCAAACAAGATGCTACCGAATGCTGGGCTGGTCACAGTACCTGTATGATAACGGAGAAAGTTTCCAGGATGAAAACCCCTGAGGCGATAAACAACGGCAGAAACATGCCAGTGCAAGCCGCCATGGCTGCTAAACCTCCTCCAAGAGCCAGAGAACCAGTATCGCCCATGAATACTCTTGCCTTGTACCTGTTTTGTGTCAAAAATCCTATGCATGCTCCTGCCATTGACGCTCCAAAAATACCTAAACCTGCATACACAAGTTTCTTCTTGTCAAGGCATGATGAATTTTTTTCAATATCTCTCAAACTCCAGTACTAGTTCCGTAATTATCTAAGTCCAATGCTGAAACATGAACACGACGTAATAAGAACAAACGTACATTTAAGATACAAAATTACTTACCAGGATAGATTGGGAGAACAGCAACAGCCATTCCTATGTAAGCAGCAGCACACGTGCCAGCAGCCAGTCCATCCAATCCATCAGTTAAATTAACCCCATTGCTCATCGCTGCAAAGCAAAAGGCCGTCAATGGTAGATACCATTTGCCCAGATAACGAAGCCCAAAAGGAGCTGGCAAAGGGAGCAATCTACTCCTGCAAACACAGTAACAGAAACGTTCAGCTCCTTCATCGTTAAGAACTCCTTGAGCTAGGCAATAAAAACAAAGACAAAACTGAAAAATTCCAGAAGAAATATGATTGAAACCTATCGAGTTTGCAAAACAGCATAAGGAACTAGTGAAAGAGGGGTGAAGTACCCCGGTGATGAGGTAACCACACATTTTATACGGAGATTGTAAGCTGGTGCTGTCGAGCCAAAACACAAACCACACACCAACAGCAACCTGCACTCAGCACCCAACAAAGGCAAGGAAGTTCCGTAACCGCTCCCATACACTTGAATCTATGCAGGGATGATGCTATTCCTCTTACAAATGGTGAGATAGACAACAATGCTAGTAGTTTAGTGATAAATTCCTTGAAACTACTCTACAAAACACCTAAATCTTACGTCAGTAATACAGATGATGCAGTTTTAATACTAAAACGTCAAGTTTCATAACAAATGTTTGCTAAGGAATGAACCGTACCTGCAACAAAAACTTTAGTGATCCCGGCATGCCGTAATTGTGCTTCCGCCACTGTGCCAACCAATCATCTGCAAATCCGATTGCTGCAAAGGCGAGGGTTGCTACACACACGCCCCAGAGCTCTGAGGCCCAATATCCAGTGGCCATTCTTGCAACTCCTACACCTATTGGAATAAAATACAACCCTCCCATGGTCGGTGTCCCAATTTTGGAACGGTGGGCTCCAGGGCCCTCTATCCGGAACACTTGATAAGTTTTCAATCGTTTCAGCAATGGAACGCAGATGGATCCCATCAACGCTGTCGTGGCTGCTGCTACAAAAAAGGGACCTGTAAGAAAAAAGTGTACTAGCGGCCTCCGTATTACCCTCCAAATATATGAGTCTATTATAAGCACAGTCCCCAGTGATACCATTGACAGAACAGCAGTTGCCAAAATTCCTTGCCCGATCCTGTAGTGCCCAAGAGTACCATCAACGAATTAAAATCCAAGTGAGACCACAAACTGAACACAGATCAAGTTTAACCACAGCCAAGGACACAAACAAACATCACCAAAGTCTCTCTCATTGAACTAAATTAGTGCTATTTCAATTAGTTCATGAGTTGATTCTCAATGTTTAGTATCTTTTGTATGCTCTTTCGAATTTTGATCTTTAAGAAGGAATTAACGAATTACTAAAAAATGGCTCTAGGAAGTACAGTTTTATGACTAACCTATCAATTAAGTGAAGAAGCACTGAAAGAATTGATGACGAGTGGAGGGACTGTGGTGGTGCAATGCGGAGAGGAGTATTGCATACCTTGTAGCAAAGGTATGCCTGGAACTGAGTAATGGTGCAGCCAAGTCGAATCTTTTCAATTCATTTTGGGCACTTTCATCAAAGAAATCGAAATAGGAGTCCGGGTCCGATTCAGATGCTGATCCAGAAGTGTACCCGCTGTGTGGTGATCCACCTGGTGATGAATCTCCATCAGAATAGGAATTCTGCTCTCCTGATGAAAAACAATCTCCACCAGAATCTCCACCCTGCAAGATAAAGTGTCAATAAAGCAAAAGAAAGACATGACAAGCAACCACAGTAATTGGTGGTTCACAATACCTTTCTTCATACAAAGCAGATCGGACCACAGGTTTTTGATTCACCTCGTCACAAAAAATTTCAAATGGCGAGCGTGCTCGTCTTTGAGAATCATGTTTGATGAACTTGCAGCGATGAGAAATCTTGAAACGAGAGCTCCTCTGCATTCAAGTCAATCCAAGCTCTTTGAGAATTTCTTGTTTTGAGTCAAAGGCAACCCTTAGCATCACCTTGACATGGATGACGTAGTCAGTCCTGGATAAAGTTCTAAAACTTAAATTAGAAAGTATTCATCGAAAGTTCTGTGTTCAATGATCAAATAACCTAGTACAAAAGTTCAGCAGCGTGGTGGATGCTCAGATATGCATGACGACAATTGCCATTAGAATAAACCTCGGGTAGGGTGTTAAGTGATGGCCAAGGTGGTAAACATTTGCACGCAGAACTTGTAGAGCTGGCCTTGATTTTAATGAATAAACGAGGACTCGCTGAGTCACTTTTCCTTCGGTCCAGCACCTGAAACACAAGAATCCAAACCTTGAGAAGAAGATCCCCTTGCATAGTCGACAAAAATCTAATCCTTTTGCTTAGATTAAAATAAATTGCTCCACACGACAAGCTTCTCTCACACAAATATTCACCAAAAGTTACCGAAACAGGAAGTCTTCTACTTCATTCCATTTCTTAATTGCACATCTGATTGCCGAAAATTTAATTTTTTCGATTAAGTTTTCCAAAGACATTGCTCTTAAACCCTAAGTACACACACAACTATACAGAGCATTACAAAACATTCAAATTGCTATTAAGCCTAGAAATCAGAGAAAAAACAAAACAACACATCCTGTTTCCCGATAAAACTACATATAATTCCCAGCCAGAACAGCAACCAATCAAACAAACGCAGCCAAGCCAAACCAAACCTAAAAGAGCACAACACCAAACCAGTACCCGGCAATGTCGAGATGCACTTCTTAAACCCGGACTGCGACATCGCTCAATAACTAAATCCCCTGCGAAGTACACAAAAAAGCAAAATTCACAAGCACGATCAACAAACCAAACCCTAAAACCGAAATCACAACGGACAACGAGAATTTTGACAACAATGAAATCGAGCGTGAAATGCAAAGTTACTGAAGCGTGAAGGGACACTCACCAAGAGAAGAGGAAGCATGTATTGTGGAAGCGGAGCAGCAAACGAGCGTGTCCATCGAATGATGCTCACGAGTTAAAACCAAGCTTTCCCTGATGAACTATATATGTTCACTCTAAATTCGCGTCAATTTCCACAGCGGCACCATTTTTGAATCACAATGACGACCGAGAAAAATTCGCAAACAAGAAGGTTTACGAGTTTGGTGACTGGCAAGACGAATACACTCGATTAAGCTCGATTTTGAATGATTCCAATTACTAGAACGTGAACACAAGGACGTATCGCTCATTGTAATAACTGTTAGAGCCGGAAACAAAAACCTAGATTTCTGTATTACTGGAAGAGTAGCTGTAAGGTAGAATTTGAGATGCTCACGAAGGTTTTGTCGAGAGAATCATCGGGCAAGTTTTGAGGCGAAGAGTGCGCAGTAGTGCGGTGAAAGGCGCGGACTGCGTCGTGTGCGTTTGTTTGGTTGTCTGTTTTGGCAGTCGAGAGTAACGAATGATTTGCTGATTGGTGATCGGAAGGATGAACGTTTTTCATCCAAGAGGGTCCGCCCATTTTCTCCGGGAATGACTAGGGGGACACCCCAGTTGCTACGTGGACACCCCAGTTGCTACGTGGACACCCCTAGCCCAACCCGAGATTATTAATATGAAATAAAATTAAAACAATATTTTAGCGCACATTCACGTTTACAAGCGTTGGGAACATATAACAAATATGTTTCATTTGTAACATGGTCAAGAGCTAAACTAGTTGCTTTCTTCATTTATAAATCTAGCTCTTGACCATGTCACAAATGAGACATATTTGTTATATGTTTGCAATGCTTGTAGATGCAAATGCACACTAAAATATTGGTTTGAATTTATTTATAATCTCAAATTTAATAAGTTGGGCTATATGGGTGTCCACGTAGCAATTGGAAGGTGTCCCTCTAGTCATTCCCTTTTTTCTCGGCCAAGTATTGTTGCACTTTGGATCTATGAAACGTAAGGAAACACTACAAGAAAATAGTGTCCAAATCAACACGTTCAAATCTACAAAACTTATCTTAATTGACAAAAAAATGTTCAAATTAACACATCCAAATCTACAATAAATGACCAAATTGACAACGTTTTCTTGTAGTGAAAGAAATGCAATTGTTTAACGAGTTTTCAACTAGTTTTTTTTGGTTGGAAATTGATGTTGTAGCTACCATATAAAATAGCAAACTATTAGCATGGGCATTCATCAAAACATCCATGTGGACAATTAGATTCTATGTTGGAATTGACATTGTCTATGTCAATGATGATGTTTTATACAATGCTTAGAAGTTGATGAAGACATCCAAACCATGATTTTTTTTTGGTTTTCCCACCAATACTTGGGTGGCATATTTTGAAAATGGTTTGTAGCTTGTTGGCTCAGTTCCTATTTTGGTTAGAGTTGAAGGTGACCTTGATGCATGGATTTTTGGAGCATCATGGGATTTTTTTTGTAGGTAAAAAACATTCATTGGTCATTTTTTGAAAACATCCAAATAACCATTGCCACTACTTAAGTGTTATATTGAATTGGATTAGGCAACACCTCAAAAAAATTAAAATGCTCAAATAGTCTAGTTTTAAAATGATGGCATCAATTTTCAATTTGATAAGGATTTTATGAAAGCCTATGCTGCAACGCAATTTTCATTATTGCAATCTGACATTTTGAAAAAAATTCCCCTTTTTTTCCTATGGGCTTGAACCTAACCTCTCTTTTGAGGCAATTGAGCCTTAAATTGCCCAAAAAAACACTGATTCAAATTGTTTTGGAATTTGTCAGATTGACCATGGCCAGGCCTACCACGTCATATTTTGGAAGGAGTGCATGTCAGATTCTTTGTCAGAAGTGGTCTGGATGAGAAATATTTTGACTGGATGAAAATTTTGGGACGGGCACTGCCCATCTACCCCTTGAACATTTTTTTTCCCTCCACTGAAGCCGTGTTTCTTGAACGTTTATAGGAAAGCGTGAACACAGTTTTACAATTTTAGTTGACGTATTTCACGATTTTTCTTGACGAGTTCTTTTTGACATTTATGTTGATACAAAAAACATCAATTCTAACAAGGAGGTACGTTTTTTTGACACATCATGAAAAACATGGGTTTCTTTCTAGTGATATAGCTTTGCTTTTGATTTGGGGCTTAATTCTTAAACGACAAGAGGGCATCGTATATACACTGCCATATAATGGGTATCTGCTACCAAGAAAAGGTTGTAATTTGGGATCTCAAATAGCTCACTATGACCGCATGAATCTATTCTCCAACTTCTTTGTTGATCTCAAATGTAATAAAGGTGTGGATGCACTCTAAATACAAGAAAAATAGATTGTATTGTACTAGTCGCAAAGGGTTGCCTTGTCCTTTAGGGATTAAAGGGAATTTTACCTATTTTTGGATGTGTATATGTTAGTACAGCTATTGCTTTGCTCACATGGACTAAAGAGGGGATTAACTACAAGGAAAATTGTCCAAAATGACAAAAATATGTCCAAATCAGCATGACTTAATTTACAGAAATTGTCCAATTTAACAATTTTTTTGTCATTTTGAACACATTTATTCAATTTGGGCATGTCAATTAGGACACATTTTCTTGTAGTGATTTTTACCTTTTTTTTTCATGTATGTATGTTACTACAATTATTGCTTTGCTCACATGGATTAAAGGGGTGAATTTGTAGTTATTTTTTATTTTTTATTTTTTTATGTATACAACTTTGATTTTGCTTACGGGACCTAAGGGGGGATTTTACCTATTTTTGGATGTATGTATGTTACTACAACTGCTGCTTTGCTCACGTGGACTAAAAGGGGGATTTTTACCTCTTTTTAAATGTATGTTTGTTACTACAGCTGTTGCTTTGCTCACATGGATTGAAGGGGCAGATTTGTAGTTTTTTTTTTTATGTATACAGCTCTGATTTTGCTTACGGGACCTAAGGTGGGGAATTTTACCTTTTTTTTTTGGGTGTATACATATTACTAGAGCTGTGATTCTGCTTTCAGGACTAGAAGGGGGATTTTTACCCTTATTTTTTAATGTATCTATGTTACTACAACCGCTGCTTTGCTCACGTGGACTAGAGGGGGTTTTTTTTAGATTTTTTGGGAGTATTGTATACAATATACGTTACTACAGTACAGCTCTTGCCTTGAGGAATGCTTTATGTATTGAGAACGGTTCTTTCTTTTTTGCTTTTGCCTAGTTTTCATGTATAGCCCGAGCAAACCTTGACCTTCAAAATCTGGTATTTAACCTACCTCATTGCTATGCCGTCACCCTAGCCACACACAAAATTCATTGAAAATGTCCAAGTCACTTTCGCTCACTTTGAGATTGCTTAAATCATGAGAACCTTTGAAATTGCATCCAATGGCTCTACATTTTTCCAGGAGAAATTTTATGATTACCTTTCAAGTTTCACATATTTGTATAGATACCCCTGGTTTTTCAGAAATTGCACAAATATCCTTGGACCATAATTTTCAAGCATTTGATTTGATATGCATGCTACATTTTTCATGATCATAGTAAAGAGTGCAATAGAAAAGAAAAAAAAGCAGTGCGTACAAAGGAAAAAGAAGTGACATGCACAATAAGACAAACACTTAAAGATTATGATGCAAGGTACTTGTGCAATTTCTAAAAAATCAGAGGTATCTATACAAATATGACAAACTTCAAGGGTATCCATAAAATTTTCCTTTTTTTTATCATTTCATTTGGCTGACTTTCTATTGTTTTTTGGGAAAATTTCATGGATATCCTTGAAGTTTGCAATATTTTTACAAATACCCTTGCTTTTCCAAAAATTTCACAAATATGCATGTACCATAATTTTCAAGTGTTTGTTTTGTTGTGCATGCCACTTCCCTTCTTCCTTTTTGTGCATGCATAACAAGAAAGAAATAGTACGCAAAGAAAAAGAAAAGGAAGTGCATGCATAACAAAACAAACGCCTAATTCTTTTGATCCAACGATATTTGTGATATTTCTGAAAAAGCAAGGTATCTATGAAAATATTGCAAACTTCAGGGTATCCATAAAATTTTCCCTTGATTTTTCTGTCGTGACTTGGACCATAATATGGACGGTAATAGGTGCAGATAAGTTACCGTCCCTTCCGGTAAACCCGAGTTTGACAAAGTTCCTGAAGAGGAGAGGCAAGAGTGGCGGGGCGTCCAAGGAAAAGGTCGGAACCTCGGAGGGCGGGCGTCTTCCCGTTTCCAAATTTCGAAAAACCAAGTGCGCCATCGCCATCGCCATCGCCACCGTCGTCGTCGTCGTCGTCCGATTTCGCAGCAGTGGCCATCGCCATTGAAGAGTCTGCTCTGACGTGATCGGCATTTTGTTCGTTTCACTCCCACGCCGGCTCAGAGCTCAGAGCTCAGGCTCTTCTTCTGCCGGCACGCTGTGGCGCTCAAACTTTCAAACTCCTCTATCCATCGCCATCGCTCCTCTCGTGCCGCTTCAGCTACCCTTGCATTTCCCAATGGACTGCGTCACAGCTTCTGCTGCCTAATCCAACCGCTTGCAGTGCTCTGTTTTTACAGAGTTTTATGAAGTGCTCTGTTTCTGAGGAGGATCGGCCTGATTGATTTGACTGAGAGGAGGACAGTCAATGAGCGACAGGAGCTGGAGAACGCGTGCTTCTTGTTCGCAAGCTGATCTTTCAGCATGATCGTATGGAATGGATTGTTCGTGTTGTTGTAAATTGACGGATGTACTTGAGGCTTGTTTAGTTGTGGAGAATGGCGTGTAGGAGAGGAGGCATGATTCATCCTGTTGTAGCCTTGAGTGTGGTGCTCCAATTGCTGTGTCTTTGGGAGGGGACTGCGATTGGAATCGTCCAGCACGGTCCGCACATCAGCAATTTGAACGTGCTTCTTCCGCCTCGGAGTTCTCGTGCCGTGCATTATCATCTGCAAGGTTACAATGGTTGTTTCACCTGGTTCGTCTCTTTTGCTCTCTCTCTCTCTCCTGCGTGGATGTTCTTGCGAGCCTGATTTTGGCAAATTGATTAGCTTTGTTATGTCTAGTTGCTTTCTTGTGTGCAATATTCTTTCTTGTTGAGGATTATTCTCGAGACGTTTGATGCTCAGTTCCAGCTCAATGGCCAGTTGTCTTGATGCGCAATTGCACGCTGGTGCTCGTAGACTTCTGGAACTCACTAGTTGTATAGGGTTTCGGGTTTAGCTGAGATTTTGAGTTCAGATTTTGTTTTGGTTATTAGTTGCCTCGATTTCATCTTACGAATTGGCTGACCTTCGGTAGAATGATTAGCTTTACCACGTCTAGCTGGCAGTCGCATTCGTGTAGGTAGTGTTCTTTCATTGCCGAAGGTCGTTCTCGAGAGGACTTCTCATTAGTGCTCAATTCCGGACTAAGTGACTCAACGCATAATGACAAATCTCACTTTCAGCTGGAGTTGTGAAGGGTTTAGGGTTTAACTGAGATTTACACTTCGGAACAAGCTTTAGATATTAAGTGTTTCGATTTCGCCTTGGGAAATGGTGTTGGACTTCTGTATGTTTAGTGTGGGAGAATTGTAGGTAGAATTTTAGTCTACAGGATACGAAGAATTTACGATTTGGCTTACTAGATTACTACTTGGGAAATTGCAAACATTGAAATGAAGACAGCTGTCTTTTTATTACATGATGAGCACTTGGTGATTCGTATTTATTGTTGGAAAAGTCTGTCGCGTTTGTTATGATGCACATCTTGTGAGGTTGCTGAGTTAATCTCATGTGTTTAGAAGTGTCACTCGCTTTTGTTGAACAGTTTTTATTCTTTTGGTTTAATTGTGGCAGTGGTGGTATTATTGATGGTTTGATTCAAGCTTGTCTGCTTAACGAGGTTCTATTCATCGATTCTCGTAATGCAGGACCTGGGATCATCATGACATTCTGCATGTGGAAGCGCAATACAATGACACCAGTAAGGGTTGTTCCACTAGTGCGGTACTTACTTCGATCGCTTCCTTCGAGGGACGGAAGACAACTGCTGTACATGCAACTGACTCTTTGACAGGCCAAATTTTACGATGTGAGGTCTTCATTGATAAGATATCACGAATTCAAATATTCCATCATTCGCTCAAGCTGGATTTGGATGGACTAGCTACACTTCGTATTCGAGCTTTTGACACTGAAGGTATATGAATTACATCGCCTGTGTTGCTGCCGAGTTTACCACTGTAGTGGTAACCCCTTTTTTGAAGGGGTTCGGTGTTGTAGAGGTCATAAACGTTTAGACATGTGAAGTCCAAAAGAATCACCTAGGTTGAACGAAGGCTGCCAGCTGAGCAGAGAATTGTGGATGAAGTGTCAGCCGGTTGATTGAATGAATATAATTGGTTTAGATGAGATTTAACACACCCGTTTGTTGTGACGCAGATAATGTCTTTTCGTCATTGGCGGGACTGCAGTTCATGTGGCAACTATCACCGTTGAGCCAGACAGGCGATGTAGCCCACCGGCTCTTGCATGTCCCGCTTAAGCAAACATCTCTAATTGTTGGCGAGATCGAGAATCAAATTGAGCTGGAGCAGAATGTAAGTGTTCCTTTCTCTCTCTCAGAGGTTTAACTCTGACAAATAGCGCCTTCCTTGATCTATAGTCCAAAGCAAGGCCATTACTTTTTTCTCTCCAGGTTGGAAATGAGTGCATTACCGATCACTTTTAATTCTTATGGCTTGCATTAAGTTCATACGCTTTTGAACCCTGGAAGACAGTTATTAACGTGGTATGAATTCTCTTAGAGCCTACGGCTGTAGTTGCAATCAATGTGCTATTTCACAATTACTGGTTATTTCTCAGAGCTCAGATCACAATTCAAGCGTAAAGATTGCCTACAATAAATTGTTTTGGAGATTGTTTGGGTTTTCATCTGTTCAATCGTTTTTTGCATGTATCATATTCATGGAGGTGGGGACTTTTTTGTATTATATGTCAGAGTGATATTTTTGAGGTGATGTGCTCAATGGTTCGTATATTGCTCTGTTTACAGGGCCTTGGATCGGATCTGTATGTGGTTCGAGGTGTTGGTGCAGGCCAAGAGAGGGTCGCAGCGCATTTTGTGGAGCCAGGATTTGACAACTTATCACATATCATTACACTTACTGTTGCGGAAGCAGTTTCTCTGGATCCTCCCTCGCCAATATTTATGATTCCAGGCACTCGTCTGCAATTCACTCTCCGAGCACTGCGACGGAATGAGGTCAAGGGTATGTGCGTGCTTTTGAGGAACAATTTCTATTTTAACATCCAATCAGCTATCTTACAAGTTTGAAATGTTGGCTTAAGCGAATATGTCCTTTCATGATCAAGGTCGTGACCGTCTCTCGTCTTGATTTGCAGTTATTCCATTGCCATCTCCCCATCATCGGTGGTCGTTAGGCAACTCTTCTGTCGCAGATATAGATACAGTATCAGGTTTCATAACGGCTCGTACATATGGGTCAACAGTGGTGACAGTTGAAGACCTGAGGCTAACAGGCCATCAACAAACCTCGACCATACACGTTGTCCGTCCAACAAACCTTGTGTTAACTCTTTCTCCTCTTTTGGGGAAGGGAGCTGTTGCGGTGTCCCATGGGAAGCTGCCCGTGGTCGTGTCTGACGGCAGTTGGCAAGTTGTGGTAGGGCGGAAGTATGTGGTGCAGGCATTTGCTTACTCGAAGGAATCTGAGAACCAGCCCCTTCTATTGACCAGTGTAAGCTAATTTGCAGTGCTTACTCTTTGGACTTAGGACGTAAGAAGTTCTGAGTTAGTTGAATAGGCATTGCAAGAATTTCGTTTCTACAGAATTCTGCCCAGGCACTGACATCTCTTGCATGCTTTGCCGTAGTCTTCTTGACGCGTGACATGTTACATGACTTCAACATGCAACGTTAGTTAGATCGGTACTGTGTGGCAGGGTCTTTTGTGTTTTCTAAGTTTTAACGGTTGCAAAGTCCGAGCTAGATCCCTCACAAATTGCTTTTTCCTCTGCTTAAATACGATATCCATTTGAAGTCGGGTTCGACGTAACATTGATCTCTCCTTGATAACAGAGAAGTACTATCTTGGTGATAAGTTCAGTCTTTGAAGTAGGAAAAGTCATTGACTGGTAGTAACCTACATATGGATGTTGATTTCTTCCAGGATAACGAATTAACTATGCCAGATGCTAATCTTCCCTACTGGAAGATGTTCAAAGTTCCAGAAGCTGTGGTAGCTGAACAGGGATGGCGTAATTGCTCTCTTCTGGAAGCATTGGTGGAAGGAAATGGAAGCTTAGTGGCTACCCTTGCTCATGGTGTCATGGAAGAGGATGTCTCGAGTGGTCACTGGTTCCAGACAAACAAACAGGTGTGCCTCGGACGAGTGACTGATGTTTGCGTGTGCTTCACCAGGTCGGTATTCTTGCGTTTCTGCCCTACGTTTAACGCTTATATATGTGATTTCGTGGTCTCTCAGGCTCTTATTTCCGGACGGGATATAACAATCTGCACACAAGTAAAGATTACAAGGGCTCGTTATGGTGATTATTTGGGTCTACCTTGGGCACCTGGTTACGAGCAAGGACATCGATTGTTTGCTGAAGGAGGTATGCATGTCATGCATTGCTTTAGTAGTACATTGGATCTGAAGGACTGTTGAGGACATATTTTGGTTCGTAAAGAAGCAGTCCTTGATTGTCATTGAAGCCATTTCTATCTCGGTACTGAATGTAACCTGTAATAAGATCGAAGTAAATACATTTTTTGGAATTTTTCGCTGTCTTACTTTTACAGGTTTGCATGGCTTGTCGTTAGAAATCTATTTTATTTGTCTCGTATGCTTCTTTGCAACGGATTACGCACACTGGTCTAATCCTGTGTTGTGGAATCTGAAAGTTTAGTGCCTCAATGTCTGTATGTTGGAACTTGTTTGTATTTGCGTTGCATAGGTGTTTTGTAAGGATTGGAACGAAATCCAGCAAAATATGTACAGAGGGATGTATCCAAACTTACGTTGTTACTCGCGTTATGAAGGTTGTGGGAAGAGATCGACAGACTATGATTGGTCGTCCTCCAATCCTTCTGTGGCGACCGTAAGCGGTGATGGAGTTGTGCAGACAAAAAGCTTAGGGAGAGCAGTAATTCGTGCTACAGCTCTGGGTGATGTTCTGAATGATGATGAGGTTTGTAATGATGAATTTCAGCTTTTCTGGGCTTTGTACATTCTGTGGTGAACACAATTTTTATTGAACGTCCTTTGCATATCTATTATTGGCTACTGCTTGCGCTGTCACCTTTCCATTTCTACTCATGGTAGAGATTTGGAGACGAAGGATAGTTGTTGCTCGTTGCAAGGTCTCCAAATGCTACTATTAGAGCCATAAGTTTTGATTGACGATTTGCTGTGCGAGGATCTGTAATTGAAGTGCAAATTTTTGTTGTTGTAGCATTTTTTTCCGAGGACCTCATGAGCAGGACGTCACATAGGCAGCATCTTCCTGAGGGTGGTGCTTGTAGATATTAACTGGTCATTAGGCACTCGGTTGACTTTGTTTCTTGACATGATGCTGTATGGTTGCAGATCATTGTGGAAGTATCATACCCTACTGCCATGGGTGTTGTACCTGGTCTGCCTGTAGAGGCAGAAGTTGGATCATATATTCCTGTAGCTGTCGCGCTGCGGGATCCCTCCGGTGAGTCAGGTGTATTTGAAATTTTCTATATGTGGTGCTGCTGTCCAGCTTTGGAATTCATCCAAGGCATACACGAGAAGGCAGAAAAGTGCTGATCAACCATCACGTCGGAGTACAGCAGTTATCTGCTGTCCAGGACTGATGAATCCCTTTATTGCAGGCTTGGAATATGCCAGCTGCGATGTTTTCAAGAAAGCTGTCCAGTGGGGCGTATTTGGAGGCGACGGAATATTTTCGACGGTGAAGGAAGAGGCTCATAGTTTTAGCTCAGCGCAAGAAGAGGCACAGCAATTAATTCACCCGCACGCGTGTGCATGGGTCTTAATTTCTGCAATCCGAACCGGTAGAGCAACAGTAAGAGTTTCCTTGAATGTTGGGGAATTGTTGGTAGGACTGACCTCACCTGAGATTGAACATCCATTTCTGGAAGCCTCATGGCCTATTGCAGCCTTTGCCCCTCTCACATTGGAGCAGGGTGGACGTGGAGATAGACACGGGGGCTACTCACATAATCTGATGGATGCTGGACGTCTTTCTGTGCATTCACCTCCATCCGAGCAGCTTCAAGAGTTACTACTGGTACTGAGAAGCAGTATGAAAGTGATCTTGCGTGGAGGCCCCGAACGGTGGCGCCAGGGAGTTGAGTTTGTTGATACGCATGAAGTTGTGACTGATCAGGGCGTAGCTAGCAAAGAGATCCTGGGAGTGTCTCAGGTGCAGGATGGGGGAGTTTGGGTGTACAACATAGAATGCAAGAACTTGGGGACTTACGTGCGTGTCCAACCTTGCCCTCTATTTGTTTCGATTTTTCCTGCGTGTGCTGTCATAGGTCTCCTGCTGGGTATGGGGTGTCTAATTCAATGCTGTTGATGAACATACATATTACAGATCATCAATTTTTACCGTGGAAATTTGGTGGGTGAGGACCATCCAACCAAGAGCGTTGCGGCTGCATCCCTTTTAGTGACTTGCGCAATTCCAACTGCTATCACTCTTCTCGTTGATGAATCTGGTACGTGTGAGATCTTTTTCTCTCGTAGTATTGCTAGCAGGCACATTGACTTAGGCATTAAGCAGACTTGATTGAATTTCCAAGTTGGCAAGGATAAAAATTAGAGACTGGTAGGGTTTTTGCCGGGCTTTTGTTCCATGTACTTTGTTGTTCTACTGCAGCCATATTGCTTCCGCGCATACTGTGATGGCGTACTGACTTCGTTATGATTGTTGCTCTTTATACGTAGAGAATACTAAAACCTCAATCAAGGTTTCAGCACATGCTGAGCGGGATACAACCAGTCGTCAAATTTCTCCTGTTACAGTAATCAACGACCGAGCAATCAGGGTGGCTGCCGTTGCCTTAGATGACGCCAAGAGACCATTTTCTAATGCTTCGTCTTTGAATTTATCCTGGAAGCTATTTGGGTGCAATGATCTTGCTCAATGGATCGTGGAGAAACCCAGTGCAAATGTAGTTCCTAGCGGCTGGGAGCGTATGCTTGCACTTGGAAATGCTGCAGGAGAGGTATAACTATCAAATCTGTAGTTTTTACAGGCTCAGAGGGTCCATGGTCTTGGGCCTATGCATAATCTGATTTACCAATTGCACATGCGTGTAACATGCTTCTATGTTTGTTGTTCCCGAAGATTTGAATACTAGCAATCGTCCATATGTGAACCTACTTCCCAATACCACCATTGTTTAGGTAAGCACCCTAATCAGCTGGTGGTGTCCCTTTGATTGTTCTAACTTCTTATATCTTCTCTTCAGTGTATTGTTCGTGCAGATTTGCATGGGTTTGTTAGCGAATATGAGAGCGCATTTGCAATGATCCCTGCATGGAAATCTTTCGCGAAATCGCATGTCCACCTCAGTGATGCAGTGCAATTGCAGGTTTGTGGTTGCTACCTTTCTGGTTTCTGATTGTTAAAACATGTTTCTAGGTTTCGGCAATGAAAAAGATGTAGCTCTTAGGACATCACTTCCACATCTTGACGTAACCACTGGAGTCCTGAAAATGGACCTTGGGTAGCGATGTAGAATGGAGGGAATATTTTTATGATGTGTGCTTGAACAAACGTAGAATTAGAGCTTTTCGTTTGTTCTGCTCTTGCTCCTTTATCTGTACGAAGTTGAAGCGCGTTTACGCGGATTTGAAACTGTACCCTTACTGATTTTGTTAGCGTTTACAGCTTGTGGCGGCCTTGAGGATTGAGCCTAATAATTTCCTCCTTTTCCACCATCCGGATTCTAAGGTTTGACGCCTACTCGTCTGTCGGGATTCCAGTCAAGATTATTGCTCTTTAAACTTGACTTGTGCACTTTAATTCCTTGGTATATGCATACTATTGCACATCTAGATTCTCTTCGTTCAGTTGATAATGACTAGTATCGACTTCGGTGTGGCAGGCGAGCTTGTCAATATTGGGCGGAACAAGTGAAGTTGAAGCTCGTGGTAATGATTCTCGAGTGGTGGATGTGATTCTTCTTGATACTCGAGGCTTAATCGTGGCTGCTCGGGGTTCAGGGGATGCTCTTATAACCGTTCGAGATGTAGGTTTAGCAACCCCTGCGTCGGGAAGTGCCCTTGTAAGACTCGAGAACCTATTTTCTCCACATTCAGAGTTGCAATTATTTGACTTGACAAATATTTGTTGGCTGATTTAATGCCCTTCCTTTGATATTCTGTGCTTATCGGAGCAGAACGTTGTCAATGATGAATTCTAACCAAGTATTTTCATTTGGAACAGGTTACTGTGTCCGATGTAGCTGCAATCAGAATGCTACTACCTGAAGATACTAGCCTTCAGGTTTGTTTTCACTTTTTTGTTCTCATTCTCCTTATTTTGTTCACGTTGGTTTTTCGTAAGTGATTCATCCAGTAAATTATTGGGCTCATTTGTCCTTTACACTATTTATGGAGGTCTTTATTTTCCCAAAAAATGAATGGGATTAAAAAGTGTTGCGTTCCTTTTCATATGTTTTACTCTAATACTATTTATGTTTTTAATATCTTTTCAGCTTTGAAAGCTCCAGTTTAGGTGCCAGCAAATTAAGTTGTGATTTCTTCAGCTCATTGTATGTTTTTGGTGGACAGGTGGGTTCATGTATGACAGTTAAAGTGCAAGCAGGCGATAGTTCTGGGCGTGTTTTTGACTCTTCCCAGGTACATAGTTTTTTCAAAATCATCCTGTAGCTAGTTATGCATCTATGCTTAATGCTCAAGCGTTATTGCTGCCTCTGACGTTTATGTTCATCCGTCCAGATCACATTCATGAACCTGCGAGTCCATCTTCAAGATCGAGTGCTGATCTCCAAGAGCCAGGCATCTGATCTTGCGGCTGTGGCCAATGAATTCGTCATTTGTGGGGCTACTGTGGGCCTGACAACAACGCTTCATGTAAGATATTTGATTGCAGTTATCTGAGTGATCCACATACTTGATTGTGTTATGGAATCCTTCTACTCGTACTTCTTGGCGTTGTCACATTTTGAGGTGTAAAATTCTTATCAGGTGAGTGTCCAACAGAAGTCTGGAAAAGAAGTATTTTCAGACGTTGCGCGGGTTTCAGTTTATGCTCCACTTTCTATCCATCCACCCTCTTTGGTGCTTGCACCAGGGGCAAAGTACTTGGTGAGTTCTTCCCATTTGGAGGTGCAGGTTAATTTTGGTTCAGTTTCTGGTTGTCTTATGCAATTGTCATTAAAAACTCATGATTTCCCATACCCATGCTCAAATTTTGTTCTAAGTGTACATGGTATGGTAACGCGGACCAATTGACTGATTTTTCCCTGAAATAATATCCGTGTGAACAGCTGGTAGTGGATGGAGGTCCTCAGACAGGCGCTGTGTTCAACTTTGATGCCACCAATCCCGAGATAGTGAAAATCGATCGTGCATCTGGGCTTCTTAAGGCCAAATCTCCTGGAAAGGCGGTAAGCTCCTGTTTCTTATGAAGACTGTGAGACAATTTCTCTTACTTTTTGCATTTGTACCAAGTTCCAAATTGCTATCCAGTAGAGATTCTGTAGCATACAAGCTGTTCAAGAATGAAGAGCAGGGCCTCGTGATAAGCTTGTAGTTGAGATGTGCCTGTATATCCTTCCTCCACTGCAGATTTTGCAGTTGTGTAGTGTTTGACTGCTCCTTGATTAGTTCAAATGAGAGCTGAGTTACTCATACATATAGATCATTATGTGTCTTACAGACAATTCAAGCTCAAGCACGAAGTCATAGTGGCGAGCTCTTAAGTGAAGCGCAGTTGAATTTGACAGTACAAGTTCCTGTTTCTATGGCACTCGATGTGAGGGGAGGTCAGCTCGCTGTTGGTCGAGAAATTACCATTTTTCCTCACGGACTTGGGGTATGTAGCTCGAGTTTTTAAGTATTATCTTTAAGTTTGTAATTAAGTCAACCCTCAACTTATTAACCGATAGATATTATAAACTCGTCATTGAAAGGAACCTACTGCCGTACGGAATATATGCAGACTTATGGAGTGACAGCGGTGGGCTTGTTTAGTACTTCTGCGATTCATATTTGTCCAATGATGTTGGGATGACCTAGGCAGAACGCATTCATAATGAAGTATGATGCAGTTGTTTCTGAGCTGTAACTTAACATACTACACCTTTTTACACATTACACGTCAATGGAGTATATATGTAGACTGATCAATATTCTTTATGCCCTGTGCAGGAGAATCTGTTTGCCTTTTATGAACTGTGCACCAACTACAAGTGGGCAGTCGAGAATGACCAGGTGGGTCCTTGTATACAATGAGAGCAGTTCTTTTGTCGTCCTTGCTATGAATTGTAGGCGCTGTTAGAACACAGGTTCTCCTGTGTGAGCGATCTGAAATATTGTTCAGGGCTGAAACCGAAAACCCTTACATATATTCTTGTCTGGAGTACAGTACAGTACGGTCTACAGCTGGGCCAATTCTGATTGTGCAGCATTTAGGTCTCGCATGTGCACTTGTGTTCTCTGACCAGGTGGCAGTGGTCACAAAAAACTGGCAGACAGAAATTCACTTATGTCTTAGACTCTGAAGTTTTTCACTGGTTTCGTATGTTATCAGAAATATCGATTGTGAAATGTGGTGGTAAGAGTTGACGCCCTTATGTATTCTATCACAGGTTCTGGCTCTGGCAGGTGTGGATGGTTTCTCTGGAGAGGAACAGGATCCAGCCACGTCTGAGGCTGAAAATTCCAGGTTGAAGGGCTGGGGGAAACGTGATGAATCTGTCGGTACTCCGTATGGGTTTTCTGCCAGAGCCTTTGGGAGGTAAGTATCAAACAAGAACCTTGACTTCTGTTTACTGTCGTTTATGTGTGCAATCGGTCACATAAATCTTTATATATACTAAGATTGATTTGGATCTTATTAGTTCTATATGCTTCTTCTCGTTGCTTCAACACTTGAAATTTCTTGTGATTGCACAAATGAGTCATGACATAGTGGGTTTGAGAATATTATCTGCTAGAGGTGGTTATCTCTGATTTGATATTTAGTGCTGTTTGTGGATAACCTATCTAACTATAACGGAACTGCAATAATTGATTGTTCACTAGTCCTCAATCTATTTCTATAAATACGTGAAATAAAAAAATTAGAATAGCTCAATGCTTGAGGTGTTGTAGCGGTAAAGATGACTCACCTGCGCCAGAAAAGACTTTTTTAATGTAGTAGATTACTTTGATGCCTATTACTGGAGATTTGTGGAAGATAATATGAATCACTAATGCTTGTGTACATAAATAGCCTACTTGGAGAAGTCAGGATCCAGTATAGATTCTTTTTCAATGGCATTTGGACGCGTACAATCTCGTTTTCACTTGATTTTCTGGCTGATTGACTGTTGTGTGCAATACTGTAGATCTGCAGGCAGGACGACTGTTACTTTGTCTTTCAAGTGTCAATTTCACTACAATGGGCAGAAAGTGGAGAAAGAGTTTAAACCTTCAGGCACTTTATGGATCGTTCCAGATCCGCCTTTGGCCCTAGGAATGGGAGCTACGTGGGTGTTGCCCCCATCCTACATCAGCTCTTCATTATTGCCCCAGTTGAAAAATTCAGTACCTGGATTCTCAGATGCAGGACACATTGGAGGCAGCGTAGTTTACTCAGTTATGCAAGTAAGTGACCCAAACAACACATAGCATGATTCCTATTAACAGCTACTTTCTAATAATCTTGGAGTAATGAACAATGAATTGTTATAATTGTATGTATTGGTCTTGTTGTTTTTTTTGTTTTATGAAGAGTTCTCTAATCCCACAATGTGTACGTCTACATCAGGAGGGAAGTAATGATGCCAAAGTCATAACCGTTACGGAAAATGGAGTTATACTCACTGCGGATAAAACAGAATTGGCCTGTATTCATGCCCGAGATCATAGTACAGGGCGGTCCGAGATTGCGGCCTGTGTGCGAGTGGCTGAGGTATTGCTCCCGCATTACTGTATTCCACATGCCTGCCTGAATAAACGTTAGATTGCCTTGTTCTAAACTTGTTTCCTTGGCTTGTTCAAACTCCTGCGTATTGCTGTAACGTTCTCCTGGAGGTCATGTGACCAAAGCGCAATTTTGGCACTTGTGGGGATTGTCAAGGCTGTACTGGTGGAGTAAAGTTGCTGCTCATATTGAATTTACTCTTAGTACTGCTGGTCTTATCAGTCGCTAGTAATGGTACTCTTTTTACTATAAGTTGGCATGCTAGGGTATTTAAATACCTATTGCTAATTAATATTGTCGGGTTCGTCAGGACAGCTGTTTGAATGCTCTAACTTGGAAATTTGTTTGATATGCCTGAGACTAGATTTTTTCCCTCACAGTAGGAGATGGTACTCTTGCGATCCCTGTAGCAGAGCTGTCGGTAGGTACAGATCAAACATTAGCAGTGACTCTACGCGATGATCTTGGTAAGCTTTCCTTTGTAACCGTTCTAAAATTTGCTTCCGATGGTTTTTCCCCCGTCTGTTACATTTCTCCTGTCTACGTTGACTTGCTCTGATCGCGTGATGTGCTGAAATGGCCCAATTTAAAAATAATTTATTCTGCTCAAATGTTGTGTCAGGCTCACTAACTTTTTTGAGTCCTTACTTGCATCATGGTTTTGATTATCAGGAGTCCCATTTTTGGAAGCTGGAGTAACAGTTCCAATAACCCTCGACACCAATCGTGCCGATGTGTTATCTGTCAAAGTGGCAGATTACGTAAGTGTTCGTGGCTCCACGAAGGCCAACATTCTTGTCCAGGTAGGCTGCAGACCCTCTTTCCCTGACTTACATGAAGGTTCACCAGTTCACATGTTGGCTGAAATGCTGTCGTTCACTTCCTTACATGGCATCCAAAAGTTTAAAAACCTGGTCTATAGAAGTATATCACTGACTTCTTTCAACAATTTGATGGCATTGTTACGTCCTCTTGCAGGCTAAGAGGCAAGGTTCGGCTTTGGTACGTCTAACTTACAAGAGCAACCCGCAAATTATAGACTGGATACTGGTAAGTAGCTCGTTCTCTTAAAAAAGCTGTAGGCTATTTTCAAACAGCTGAAAAACCCTCATATCAAATGTTGTCATTTAAATGTTGGTATCCTGTTTCCGGGAATTTGTACAAGGTACATGAATGATTTCTGGGATCTCGTGTTTATTTGCAGCTTTGCTTAGTGTGCTATTATGTAATTTCTCTAGGTCAACGTTGGAGCATATGTGTTTCCACGGAGCCCCATCTTACATGTCGGCAACCGTCTGAGCTTCTCTATCTTAGGAAAAGGTCAGTGCTTGACACAGTGCTCTCCCATTGGCTTTTCAGATGACCTCTTTCCGTTTATTTCTGCTGCAATTTATTTCCTTTCAAATGACGTCTGAGATAATATACTCGGGATATCCAATGCACGGTTTCTGCATGTAACCTATCTATCTAATCAATACTGTTATGTGGGTTAGGGCTGCATGGACTGCCTGCAGGTGAACGTGGAAGCTGGTTTAGTTCCAACAGCAGTGTTGTGTTGGTGAATAGCATTACTGGGGAAGCACAAGCCATCGCGGAGGGCATGGCAACTGGTACGGCTTTTGATATAATATTGCCACGTTGACAGCAGTAGCGGCTTGTGTTTTATAAAGTGATTTAAGATGACAATGTTGTTTTTGTATAATAACTCACTTGAAGTAATTTAACTTTTTGTGTTTTGCAAGTTTCACGTCTGTAAGAAATATTCTATTTGGATGTGTTTCCCATCCCTGAAGACTAATGTTTCTCTGATCGGAACAGTCAGCTTCAATGGCACGCGATTGACGACATATACAACGGTTAATGTAATTCGAGTTTCTTCTGTTCACATTAAGGTGCCCACTGGCATCATCACAAACGTGCCAATTCCTCCTGGTGGCTATGCTTTTCCCGTCAAATTCAGGTGCTTTTTACGCAACCTTTGCTCTTCTGACAAATTTATTTTAGCAGTGATCCATACCTGAGGTCTTATATCTTTACCACTGTGATTTCTATGCACACGTAGCTGCCAGTGCTTGGAGCTGACATTGTTGGCATGTTTGGTGTGAATCAGTGATGCTCATGGTCGCGATATCGGAATAGTCGGTGAAAATCGGGAAGTCTCGTACAGCTGCCTCGTCGAGCCAAGTTTCATTGGGTCTGTTTCCATCACTTTTCTCTCACGCAATGTTTGAAGTGCTTTCGTTGTGTTTAGTGAGGCGCAATGAAATCTCTTTTAATGACAACAGCCTAAGTAGAGGGCTAAGTTAATGATTTGTGCCAGACAATGAAATTATGATATTATTGATTGATTAGTAGGATACGTGACTAATTTTTCAGGGAAGCTAAAGCGTGGCAAGAGCCTGGGCGGAGTGTTTTCCAATGTGTTTTCCTCCCATATCAGCCAGCTAAATTGTACACGCACTGGAAGGAAACATATCAGAAATCAAGTACTTCCAAACACAAGGCTTTGAAGATTCAAAATGGAGAGTTAGAGTTTTTGATTATTGCTAAGGTTGAGGGAGCCTCAGGTGTCGAAGGGTCTGCAAAGGCATGGTTTTCTGGAGGCTTCAAGATGGTTGACAGCTTACCTTCCCAGGTTCGATCCTACGTTTTGTTTTCCTTCTGTTTGTTTCGACTTTCATGTGAAGAGAATAAAATGCCCAATTCTGTGCGGCTTCTTTGCTCAAAATTTGGATCGGTTCTCTAACTTACAAATTTTGACCCTCGCAGCTCACACTTACGTCAAAAGCAAAAGAATGGGAATTTGCAGTGGTTGGTTGCGTAAATCCAGGTGGGGATGCTCCTCTCATGTGCATGTCCTCTTGTAGTTAAAACGTCCGGGGTGCGCGGTCATAGACTCTTCTTTGCAATTAGATAACCTTCCATCCGACAAGTTTTCTGCCGGCCATTTTTTTTAACCATCCTCCGTGATGCAGATATTGTACAGCCAAAGATCTCCGGTAAGCCAGAGGCCTTCAGCATTCAGCTCCAAAATCCGAGAGCTGAAACCAACTGGCCTGGTGGGCGTGCACACTACAAGGTACAGAAATGAAAACTTAACACTACTTCAGTTACGTACTTTTACACTTCCTCTCAAATGCATATTCAAAGTTCTTCTTCCCGAGATACAGTTGCTAATGGTGTTGTGTGTGCAGTTGAAGGTTTTGGACGAGAGTCATTCCCTTACTGACTCTCTGGTCATCAGATCGTCTCTGACAGGTAAGCCCTTGCCGGCAGTGATCTTAAACGTGTGCTCTTTACAATTAACTCAAGTCGCTAAAAACACTGAAAAAACCTCAAATTGATATTCACACATTTTATAGCTGTAAGCAACAGTTGGTTGAAGTTTTGCTAAAGTGAAGCCACAGTTGTGAACACTGTTTGCTTGTGGCTGCTCACAACTTCTTTCTTCTTCGTGCCTTCGACGTTGATGAGCTGATAAGAACCGAATTCATTCTTGCACAGGCCAAGAGCTGGAGCTTCCGGTGAATTTTAAGCCAGGAAAACCATCAGTGACGGCTTTGACAGCACAGATCGTGACGGCGGTGGTCATCATTTTACTGCTGCTCATTCTTCCGTTGATCTTCTGTGCCCGTTTGTTAGACGTACCACGATCATCACTTGTGTCCAGGAGCTCTGACCCCCTGCCAGTGGAGGAGCCCTTTGGAAACAACGACACCACTCCACTTCGTCAACGTACTCCTCAACGAACAGTGCTCTCTCCTCGAACACCGCAAACGCCTTCTTCCGAAGGCCTTGGATTCCGAAGCCCTCAACAGCCTTACACGGAGTACGTGAGCCGGACTTTGGAGAACACACCCTACTTCAGCCGAGAGGGTTACCGAAAGTATGACCCCTCGTACACCTATTAATGGCACTTTGTCACTCAAATTTTGTATTAGTGGCACTTTGTCACTCAAATTTTGTACTAGAGTTCGTTTTTATATCTCATCCTACGCAACTACCTGTGTATTTTTTCATATTTTTGGTTGGACTCTCTTTATATGTTGACAACCTATGAATTTGAGCATTTTTCACCTCGAAATAGCCATGGTAGAGAGATACTGGTGCGCAAAGGGTAGCCCTAATTGTGCTTCACGTTACGTATTTTGTTTCAGCTGAATTTTGTTATGATAATTTTTGTTGTCAATTTTGTTGATAAATGATTGTTACTCAAGGTAGATGTACCTAGTTGTAACAGTGACCTCATTTTGACACGTGTTTAAGATACAGTAGTATGTTTAAGGTTGAAGTACTGAAGTGTGACATTAAATACGATGGCATTAAATTCCGTAGTACAAATGAAGATTGCTCTTAGATGTGTTGAATTATTTTAGCACATACCTTATGAAGTGTTCATGGTGTGTGTTGTTGCTTTTAGATGAATATGACTTAGCATTGCAAGATACTTCCTCTGTCCCTCTAAAAACGTCCAAATCAGACACATTTCTTGTACCACTAAAAAGCTCCCTTTTACTGATTTCAAATGTTGGAAAGCATTTGTGATGTTCAATGATCTCATGGGGGCAAATTAAGCAATTAGAGAGCATTCCTCTTGGCCTTGTCTATATGAGGTATCATTGTTGCTACTAATCTTTAAATTATCAATAATGAGGAGTTGGCAATATGCACAAATATGGTATTTTTTGCAGGTGCTTTGGGTACCCAAACTCCAACATCATAGCTCAAGATTTTCCATACATTTGGTAGATGATATATTGGTTCTAAAGTGCATGTGTCACTAGCAGAAAGATTAAAATAATGAGGAGTTGGCAACATTCACAAACTATGCACAAATATGGTACTTTTTGCATGGAATTTGGGTGCCTAAACGACGACATAAAACCTTCAGATTTTGCATACATTTGGTAGATGGTATATTGATTTGAGAATGCATGTGTCACTAGCACAAAGAATAAAAACACAATTAATCCTTTGCAAGGAAGCTTTTTGGACGCTTTTAGAGGGACAAAGGGAGTTATGGAGTAATAGACAGCCCTAAAAAGATGAAATCATATAAAAACCATTGAACAATCGAGCAACCACCAACTCTGCAATAGGGGCAACAAAAGGGTGAAATTTGTAGATATCTAGCATCATAGCCCTTGAAAGACGAAGACTTTGCAGTTTCAGTATGACCAATTGGAGTAAACTCTATCATGACCACAATCCTAGACTCGCTTGCCAAATCTTGCAAGGAAACACCGTAATGAATATGCCTTCAAAGCTGAATGAAATCCATCCACAAAATACGTGAAAATAATGTAAGAAAAGAAAAGAAATGCACTTACCTCTAAAGACAATCCTTGTCAAGGATAACATCATTCGGGCTCATCCCAAATGCAATTTGAAAAAAATCTTGCCAAATTTGCCGCTTGGGCCTTGGGTGCATGATGTCAATGGTCGTGATGACATCCTATGATTTCATAACATGTATGGTCATGTTGAACCTTGGGTAGATTACTCTTTGTATGTTGGCTATCCCTTATGCGGCAAAAGGGTATTATTTAGGGGACTATTTATCTCCTATGAATAAATAAAAGAACCCCTACAATTATATAATCTGGCAATATGACTTGTTTTAAGGCACTCTATAATTACTAGAGGATTCCATTTTTTTCTAGGCTATGTTTTTTATAAGGAAAAAAAATGAATTGTTGAACAAAGTGAAAGAAGAAAGTTTTGGATAAGAGGTACAAAAAAAATATGTGAGTATTTGATGGTTGAACTTTAATATTACAAAAAAAAATAGTTTTTTTTTATACCCTATAGTTTATTTATAGAAATTTTGGTTGGTGCTAGATTTTGAATTTTTTTCACATCCTATTATTTTAGCTCAAACCTCAATTATGGCACCTTTGTGTACACAAAGTTTTGATATTTATTTCATTTCTCTTTTTTTTTAGATACTTTTTTTGAGTTTTAAAATAATATTTGATTTTGACAACATATTTTTTGCTATGATATAAACTATAATACTTTGATTGGTTTTAAATTTTGAGTTTTTTTTCACTTCTTATTATTTTTGTTAAGTCACCTTTGCTTTAACTTTTCAACTAATACAACACGGCCCCTTGAATACCTAGTTGCCTATACATATCTATATTAGATACAGTCTTGTGCATAGGATAAAACCAAGTCTTGTGCTCCTACTTAAGTTGTAAAAAAAGTTAATTTCTTAGATTTGTATTGTACTATGGCCTCCAAACTAGTTTTGTTCACCTTCTTTTACCCTTCAAAAAATTTGGTAATTTATAAAATAAAATTAGCATTTTAGAATCTTGTACCATTATTTTTTAATTCTTACTCAATCCCAATTAAGCATATCAAATTTTGAGTTTCAAAAAACCAAAATCATACTTTTGGTGAACTATTTTACATAACATTCATGGATTTACATGATAAATGATTTTAAAAAATTGGTAATAAATTTTTGAGATTTGATTGCAGGGATAAATAAGAAACACCCGCACACACACATCTTTTCTTCTAACAAGCATCTCCAAAAAAACTATAATTCCTTCTATATAGATTTTAACATTGGAGTAATCATGATCAAATTTTGTAAAATAGAGATTTATGTATTTTTAACTAGTTTTTGGCAAAATAACCATATCATTATGCTCAAAGATTCAAACCCAACTATGTTGTATAAGTTAAACAAAAAAATCTGATTACTATGAAGCAATATCCAATTTACAAGATTTGGTTGTAATCACTTCATCAATAAAATCTACATAAAAGGAATTATAGTTTTTTTTAGAGATGCTTGTTAAGAGAAAAGATATGTGTGTAGATGTTTCTTATTTATTCTTGCAATCAAATCTAAACAATTTATTACCAATGTTTTTTAATCATTTATCATGTAAATCCATGAATATTATGTAAAATAGTTCACCAAAAATATGATTTTGGTTTTTTGAAACTCAAATTTGATATGCTTAATTGGAATTGAGTAAGAATTACAACATAATGGTACAAGATTTTTAAATGCTAATTTTATTTTATAAAATACCAAATTTTTTGGAAGGTAAAATAGCGAGAACAAAACAAGCTTGGATGCCACGGTACCTATGTTATTTATATTGGATTTAGCACTTTGAATGTTTATTGATTTATTTGTAAGTTTGTTGTAATTTTTATCTCAAATGAGTAAAACCTTTGCTATATTATTCCGCACATGAATTCTAAAATGAGTTAAGTAATCAATCTAGGTGTTGAACTTCTGCGACCCTTCATGTAGTAACTTTCGCACCACTTCCTATTGCTATGGAGATTTAGTCCAATTGGCATGGGTAAAACTCTCAAAATATGAGTACCAAGTGACACCCTCCTCCTTTGGGATATCAACAATATCAAGCAATTTGTAACGGATATAATTGAGGAGAAATTGTAGTTTGACGGCATTTGAGAAGACCACCTCTTTCTCCAGAAAGAACATTCTGCCCTTCTGTTCTTGAATATGCTCCTTATGATTCGAGATCATTGCTAGGCGTGCTATATTTTTCATCACCCACTCCTTCTGTTCCTTTTGCACCAGCATTAACTAAATTTTTTAAAGATGATTATGTACTACAATTTGATGGAGGAACTTTAGGTCACCCTTGGAGTAATGCACTTGGTGCAATTGTTAATAGAGTTAATTTAGAAGCTTGTGTACAAGCTCGTAATGAAGAACGTGATCTTGCTCGTGAAGAAAATGAAATTATTTGTGAAGCTACTAAATAGAGTTCTGAATTGGCTGCAGCTTGTGAAGTTTGGAAAGAAATTAAAATTGAGTTTGAGACAATTGATACTTTATAATTTAATTTTTTTATTCAATTTTTTTTTGTCAAAATAAAATTTTAAATTTAAGAAAACAAAAAAACAAAAAAACTAGCAATAAGTAGAAAAAAATCTAACATATTACTAATTATGTACCCTAAACTTCATCCTTCATGTCCTTCAAACTAGCCTTAAGCTCTTAAACCTCTTGACCAAGCCGCTTCATGTGTTGGATGTACACAAAACTCCTAAAACCTTCATTGCTACCACTCTTCATCATCACACCCTCACTAGCCTCAAGAGTAGCCATATACAAACTAGCCGTAATAGTTGCCATCTTGAGCTTCTCTGTAATCTTGACCTCCTTATCCTTCATCTCCTCTCTCGCAACAAGAGCATTCATATTTAACTTGCATAATTTGTTGACTATCCCCCAAATCTCCCCAGATGCCACTAGGTCCACCATCACACACCTACGGTCTGTCACGATTTCTTCCATATTCTTTGTGCCGGCTGGAACCAACTGAGGGCTCACAAGCCCCACTTTCAAATCTAGAATGAATTGTTTTTACACATCGCAGCAATGTCCAAGAAGACTATTCATCCAACCCTCAGTGATGTCCTCACCCGTTGTAAAGCGCTCACACTTGAGAAGATGTGGATCTATATACACCACCTCCACCTCAATCATAAGAATGGAACTTCCATCCGAGCGACCAGGTGTACTTAAATTTGCCAACGACTTTTTCTTATTTTTCCTCTTAGGCGCCATCAAGATCTAGTACAAAAACAACCACCACTGTTAAGTCCCAAAAAATATCTAGCAACACGTGCTCACCTACACACCTAAAATATAAGCCATAAAAAACAAAATAGCAATTTCACCAAGAAGAATAAGAAAATAAACCTAAACCTACCATTCAAGTAGAGGGGCCTAGCAAAATGCAGCATTAGAAGAGGGACGTGCTCCTCCAATGCCCTCAAAAATACTGCCAAGAGCAAGAAAGAGACAACAAAAAGTCAGTTAGCTTTAGCATTGTGAATTTTAGGTATGTTTTTATGCACTTATTAGAAGAGGTTATTTAGTAATATAAACATTGATACAAAACTTAAGTGTACTCTTTTGACAAAGGTAAGTAAATGAAAGAAAATTTGAATTTACATCTGCTTGTGCCTAGTAGAATTATCAACAATCTAGCTTGGTGTTTTGCAAACAAAAATAAGTATTAAAAGGACATAGTTGTACAAGGCTTCCAATCTTTCAATGATACTGCTAAAACCTGAAAATGACGGTACTTCAAGATCAGACAATATTGAAGTACTTATGAATTCAAGTAATAGTAATTATTATAGAGAAAAAAAAAAACCCCCTTAAAAAATCTTAGTCGTGTAAACAAGGAGCAAGGGCAGTAAGGAATTAAGCAACCTCCTCAACAAAAATTCAACAATGGAACATTGTAAAGAAGAAAACATACCTCAAAAGTGTCAACGCGGTGGCAATGGCGGTGGCAGAGGCAAGAATAGGGCCTTGCACTTAATAATGGGCTTGTGCGGGCCTTGATATGGGCGCTGGGAAGGGCAGGTGAACATCCAAACATGCATCCGTTTGCCCTGCTTTTCTCCTCAAGGCCAGGCCTTACTTCACTATAAACAGTTAAAATAAGGCACTTTAGCATGAAGATATGGGGATTTTCTTGAAAAATTAAGCTCAATCTGTGGAGAAACAAGAATAAGGAAGAGTGCAAATATATATATATAAATGTGAATTTAGGGTTTGGAGTGATTTTGATTTCATAGGTGCACCTTAAACAGCTACCTCTAGAACCTTGTTTCGAAATAAATTTGAATTAATCAAATGCAAGAAAAGAGCATCTTTCTGAAATCTCTTTCAAGGCTAGCTCTTGTTGGTTTAACCCCTAAACGTCTGAACTTGCCGCTCCGACCAATACAATACGAGGTATTTTTCTTGTATTTGGAATGGATCCACACCTCTACTACATTTGAGATCAACAATGAAGTTGGAGAATAGATCAATGCGGTTCTAGTGAGCTACTTGAGATCTCAAATTAAAATTGCTTATTAGTAGCAAATGACAATTATACGTCAACATATATACTATGCCATGTGGACGTGTAAGGGTTAAGAACACTCTACTTTGCCATTATCTGGCAGTAACCGTTTATGGTATTTCTATCTTACCTAACTGAACTTTTGTTATTCTTGGGAATAGAAAACATAGTAAAGACACAAAAGATATAGAGAAGCTATCCTCACAAAGCTTGAACGAGTACTTTACTTAAAAAATAAGTCTTTGATTCACAACAAAGACAAACAAAGGTAAGCACATTACTTGAAATGCAAGCTAGTGGAATTTAATACGAATGGAGCCTCTAGTAGCATGGTGTAGCTATCAATGGAAAAATCATTACAAAAAATGTATGCTCAACTCCATATTAGATACAATTTGTATGATGTCCTACGTCCCACGTCTAATGTCCAATTAAAATCTCAAAATCTGATTGGTTGAGAATTGAAAATTAGGATTTGACAATTCATACTAAACTCCAAGTCCCACGTCCTCGGTGATTGCATTTTAGAATATATGACAACATCTTTTGAAAATTTTGAGAACAAGATTTAACCATTTTGCTCAACCCAACCCAAGTACTGCCAACATTTTTGCATCAAATACTCATCGCTTTTTTAATACTTCAGTTTGGCAAGTTGCCTCAACAATCAACTATAATCACCTTTGTGCAATTGGATATTATGCTTGTTCATTTTCCGCCCAACAGTAAAGGTTGACAATCCATGGGAGAAAATTCAAGGCCATGTTTTGTAAACCTTTTCACAAAATTTAAAAATTTAAGCAGAGGCTAAGTCTTCGGAAAGGGCACCTTCGACCCAGAAAAACGAAACAGACCCATAAATTTTGCTGAATGAACTTTTAGGACGTAACTGCAGGGACCATAACGTTCTTTTCCAGAATAAGGTAATAACTGCATTCACCATTCCATTCCATCAGTATTCAAGAGCAATTCTTTCCATGCCCCCAACAAGACTCTAAGAATGTCTCAAGGTGCTTTTTAGTCAGATATTACGTGATACCAAATCACATACACCATGATCAGACGAAGGGTGCGCAAAAAACTCGACCGCTCAAATTAACACAGTTCACATACTGACTCCCGAAAAAGCTCTACAATCTGTCCCCAAACCTAGATCACCTGAATTTTCCTGAACACCCATTCCTACGGTACAGTATCCATTTGACAATAACTACATTGAATATTGCGTTTAGGTTGCCCCACAGTAATTTCTTGACATTTCACACTATATAAATATTTATAGCTGCTACAGTATCTTTCATAAAAAACTACTGCAACAAATCATTTTTAAATAGCCTATCAACAACAATGAAGCACCAAAAAGATAAAGTAGTGGCTTCCAAGTCACAAAACAGGTGAAATCTAAATATTTAGTGAGTTGCGTGTGCCTCCAAGTGGCCAAGTGATGAGTCATGAGGTAAGTTACTGGGGTAAGGCAACCTAATTGCAATATTCAGTGTAATGTATAGTACTGTATATTCTCTGAAATCACCCTTTCTACTCCATCAGATTGATGTCCACTATGGAGTAAAGAAGTGTCAGAAAAGGCCACGTTGCAGACCAGCACCATCTCACGCCTTCAGTCGCTTCCATGTCAAAACATGTGCAAGGAAAGGTTCAGGATCCTCCAGTGACGTCCAAGGATGTCTTGTGAATCCTTGACTCCAATTCATCCAACTCATCGTCATCCTCTGCAAATAGCCTCTCATCTTGTTCAGTAATGCCTGCTCTTTCCCAGCTTGATTTCTCTCGCGCCTGCCACAATAAAAACTTGGTGTCATTTCTGCTCTATTGAAAACTTGAAACGCATCAACCGCTTCAATGATAACTTCTTCTTGATACTCAAGAAACTCTTTCTAAAATACCAAGGTATAATAAAACTTGAAACAGTTTCCAAAAAGCTGCCGCAAACCCATAAAAACATACGATCAAACCAAGAGGAATTTAACCACCCATGTGCGCAAATAAACCCTTCCATATCTGTAGGAATAAATCATATAGAAATCTCTGAGGACAAAAACAAAACGTACAAGTATAAGGACGATATTGTCTCCTGCATTTTCGAGAATTTGAACAAACAGTGATGTCTTTGAAAGTTAATGTATCCGACTACTAGCTAAAAAAGTGAACTTCCTGACTTTTCATTAGAACACCATATTTGTTAAATTGGGATCAATGCTACATTTTGGGACTTGTGAATTTTGCATTTGTGAGAACATTTTGGCTACTTAAAGTGAGTTTTATGATAATTCCTTCAAGATCCTACATTATTGATGTAAAATCTTGAAAAAATCATCATAAAATTCACCTTAAATCACCAAAATACTCTCACAAATGAAAAATTTGGAAGTCCCAAACTGTATCCCTTTTCCCAATTTAACAAATATGGTGTTTTAGGCACTTGAGATTTAAAAATTGTGACGCATAAAGCTAGACATGAATAGATAAACATCACTACCTGCTCCAAGGAGCCGGGTTCAGGGATTTCAGGCTCGTCCTCTCGAACATAAAAATCATACGCTTCCGCGTCATCCACTAATAAGCTAGCATCAGAAAAAAAGAGCTCCCATCCACTGTATAGGCATACAACGGCACAATGAATTTATTCAGGGTCGCACATGCCATGCAAGAAAAACATCCAAAAACTGCAAAGATAACAATCCTCTAAACGAGAGTTGAGACAACAGCTTTGGAAAATAGTTGTCTCACTAAATATTTGTATCTCATTCTGTGAGTTCTAGCCTTTTCAGCTTTCTTAGTAGTCATTTCGACTTCTCCTACGAGGAAACCATGATCGAATCTACAAAAAGTTGACAAAGATTGTGACCAATCTACAGTATACTGCAGATTAGGTCACAATCTTTGTCAACTTTTTGCAGATTCAACCATGATTTTCTTGTGCCTTTTCTTTCGTTCACTTCCACTCTGCAAACAATTCTGATGTTATGGGAGTGGTAGTCTTTGCCATATACCTTTGCATCTGTAGAAGTTAAAGGACACCACTTAGAATTGTGCTGGCTTATTCCAATTGTGACTGACAATGTAGAAGCTACTGGTAGAAACAAATAGGGAGGCAAGAGATTTTCAGATAAGTCAAAAGTGATCATCCTCCATGAGCCTTCTGCACACCTGGTTTTCAATTTCTTCCTCAATTGTCAATTTTGTTACCCTCCTCTTCAAGCAATGCCTTCATTTGTGACTTGAGAACGTAACCTGGTGGTAGCGCATGTTGATAATGACACTCTTTTCCTCCATTAGGGCACGCCCAAAACCATCCGTATTGCTTCTTTTCAACAGCATCCAAGAATTGTTTGCACACCTGCACAGAACTGAAGGAAAATTCATTGTCTTTGTTGACATCCATGAACAGAAACTTCTGGAAATATTTTTCTGGAGGGTACCTGTTTCAGTAGATAAAACATGACCTTGTGTATTTCTTTCCATTATCAAGGCTCCAGACTGAGTTACTTCCTAAGGTCAAAACAAACGATTCGCTATGTTGACTGAACATTCCAACTCATCCACTTGAATGATAAGGATAAATGCTGACAACAGCTTAACCCAAACCACATATCGGTATTAACAGAATTCGGATGGAATCGAAAGACTGAAAATTAATACATACAATTGCCGTAGGCTTGTTGTGGATGAATTTGTTCTCCTCGGCTGCAACAACCTTCTCAAGAGTCTCCTGATCCCACTCATCCATATTTTCTGCACAATTGCAGTTCAACAGTTAGAACATTGAGGAAAATTGATGCAGAGTGATCAATCTTCTCTCCTTTTCTTTCGACACCCAGGTCATGAGAGAACTTGCACTTGAAACCCTTGGCACACTGGCCATGTCAGAAAAACTCACATACCACTGAATTAGGGTCAACATCTGTCAAAAGAAGACCGTCCGAGTCAGGAAAGACAATTGAAATTTTGAGAGGTACAGCAAATATTTGGATGAATTGGTCCTTCTAAGGTAAAGGCATCCAAAATCGCCACACTAAAATCTTAGACAATGAGTATGTATTAGTAGAGAGGACGACGGCCTAAGCATTTATTGAAACCATCAACCGTCAAAGCCTTGAATCTTCAAAACTTATGAATACGACGTTCAAAGGACGAAGATAGAATCCTCTTTCCTGTACTAGAAACAACATAAAAAAGTTGACCAATCATGCTTCTAAAATCACCGTGACCTCTGTAATATCATATCTGACTTCTGTAATATCACTCATTCTATCTAACACATGAAACTAATAAAATTCTAATGGTGGATACATAGCGTAGCAAGCGCCAACCCCTAATCAAATTTGAAAAAATTACACGTGGCGGATTTGGATGGCCGGAGTCAAAGAATATACTGGAAATGTTAGCAGAAATGGAAAGAAATGGCATCTGCAACAGCTAAGAGCATCCCAACTGGAACCTTAGGCTGACTGATAGCCACTTTGAACAAACTCATTCAACTCATTCTCCCTCGCAGCCTCTTCTTCCTTCTTCTTTTGCATGCAATCAACAGCGAGAATGCCGGAACCAAAAAAACTTAGGGATTTTTTTCCAAACGGCTCCGGATTCTCGTCACCGAGTGATCCAAAAAAAATATCGCCTGGCTCCATCATAAGTACCACAGCAATTAACTTTAGAGGAAGTGAAGAATCTCACAAACCATAGGAATTTCGAACCTTTTGCATGGCTTTGGCATCTTCCACTCCACGCTTGGGCCCGGCATTTTGCACGGATTGGTGCAAGCTCTGCACATACTTGTGCACGTTCTTGCTCTTGTTCTTATTCTTGTTCTTCAATATGAAGGTGCTGTTTTTGGTGGCATGGTGCCGAATTTGTTGATTTCCCTCTTTATTTGAGGTAGGGGCACCCATAATCGTCAGTGTCCCCATAACCATCACTTCTGAAATCTTGGAAAATTTGTGGAAGTGCATACATGTAATGATAAGAATGTACAACATGTTAACATGAATTCTTAAAAGTGGTTATGGGTGCAATGACAGTTTGCTCTCTAAAAATTCACAACTTATTCTCACGGTATCCAAATAATACATGTGAAAGTGCAAATTGATTTTTTTCTGTTCCTAATAGGATCTTATAATTTGCTAGTTGTTTATTAATAATCATCATGTTCAAAACCCTTTGTTTGACGTTTATGGGTGCTCCTACCTTATAAGAACGGCTTCAAATGGAGATCGCAAAACCTGTACAAGCTCTCTACAATACACTAAGGGCGGCTTCACACTATGGCCGAAGGTCAAGAGGCCGTCTGTTTCCACCAATCAAATTGCAAGAAATTAAGAGTTTGGCCTCTCAGCCCTTCACACTAGAGGTGAAACTCCAAAGGCCATCATCCTTCAAATGCCTACATGGTAGCACTTTATCATCCAAAGTGATGGCCTC
Organism: Ulota crispa; assembly: GCA_963920765.1. Classification (NCBI taxonomy): domain Eukaryota; kingdom Viridiplantae; phylum Streptophyta; class Bryopsida; order Orthotrichales; family Orthotrichaceae; genus Ulota; species Ulota crispa. Next base: position 7,038,578 of record OY987248.1, on the reverse strand, counting down.
TCAAAGGGTAGTTTGGGTTCAACACAAAACGGAGACCCAAACTATGGGCAAGAGGCTGCCAATTTCAACATTTCTTGCCTTTCTTTTCAACAAATTCTCTTGGCCTCTCAACAAAGTTTGGCCACTCAATTTGATGGCCTCTTGATTTGGCCAACCATTGTGTGAAGCTGCCCTAGTTTACTATACAAGTCCATGCTTTTTGAAAACACAATGGCAAGGCTCCAAAATGCAGAACAGCTCAAGCTCGTGCAATGCCCAATTAGGGCAAAGACCATGATTCTAGGAGCTTCTTCTTGCCCCTAAATGCCTGACTTGTCACCTTGACTGCTCCTCTATATACTACATGAAAAACTGTCCGCATTGACTTGTTCAAATTGACTAAATGTGTCCAAATTGACAAAAATATATCCAAAATGACAAAAAATAACCAAATTAACACATTCAAATTGACAAAAAATGTTTGAATTGACACTATTCTGTTGTAGACATACCAACCTTTAAACTCTTGGTGAATACTAGCCTAAATCTTACCTTGACTTTGGACCAGATACGGTAACATTGGAAAATCATGTGAAAAATGGATGAAATCACTACTAGAATACTAATACACAATATTCGTTAATTTGGGAATAAACCTCAAATTTGGGACTTTTGCATTTTTCATTTTTAAGAGTTTTTAGGTGATTTAGAATGAGTTTTATGATGATTTTTTCAAGACCTTACATTAAAATGAAATATCTTGAAAGAATTATAAGAAAACTCACTTTAAATTACCAAAAGATGCTCACAAATGCAAAATTTAGTATCTCTAAAATCTGTTTTGGAAAAGTGGTTTTCCCAAATTAATGAATATTGTCTTCTATGGTCAAATCTACAAAAAATTGACGAAGATTGTGACCTAATCTATAGTATACAGTAGATTAGGTCACAATCTTTGTCAAGCTTTTGTAGATTCAACCATAGTTTCCTTGTAGTGAATAGTCAAAGTTCCTTTCCAAATAAACACAACATATGCCAAAATTTAGATGAAAGTTACTAAAATTAGTATATTTTATGAATGAACATGCACAAGTTGTTAACTCTATCTAATTTTGTCCAAACTTTTCTTACATACTTGCATTGTTTGGTGTCTATTTGCAAGATCAACAAAAAAACAAAATTTTAAAACTGCTCTATAGTGGTGTGGCAAGTGCTTATTCATTATAACATTGTTTTCAAAATAAAAAGTGCATGATGTTCTCATGAAAATTGCAAGAAGAATAGCATGGGACCCAACACCGTGTTTGGGAATCTTCTCAAAATTTGGGTTACCTAAAGTAAAAGTGCATTTAGTGAGATTTTTTTTTTACCTTCCATGATAAAACATGTGTTTATGATCACTTTTGAAAAAAATTAGACAAAAAATGGTTTTTTTTTCCCGTCTACGCAAAAAAAAATTTGTTATAAAGGGGACAAAAAACTTCCATTTGGGCGTTTAAGAATTTAAGAGCTAGACATTGTCACATATCCACCGCTTTGATCAGCGGACCACCTTTTTTTTATAAGTGTATTTATTAACTTATTGGCATGGCGGCCACAACCAAGCCATGTCAAGAAGTAACAGTGGGCTGGTGTTTGGGGATAACCGGTAAGGTTGGTGTATTGTTAGCGCAAATATTCATGGGCAGTTTTGACATGGAAAAAGTGAAATCTTAAAAATTCCCATGCTTTTTGAGAGAACAGCTAAAACATCATGGTTACTTGTTTCAACTTTATTGTTTTGAAGCATATTTCTATGTATCCCTGACTTCTTTGCCATCTTCTCAACTTTCCAGTTTGATCAAGCATGGAAGTTCGCTTTTGGTGGTGAATAAAACAAAAAAAATTAGATGGAATTTGAGATTATAGTATAAAATTGGCTAAATTTTAAAGAAACAATCCAATAAGATGTTAACATAGGCAATCATTGGTGATGGCATTTTGAAATTGGTCAAAAATGGGGAATGAAGGATATTAGCAAGTGAAGCTTAAATACCTCCTTGAACATTTCTATAGACTACTTAATTATAGCATTTCTATGTTAGGCATCACTCTTACATGTGGTGGTGATTTTTTTATTTTGTTTTCCCATAAAGCCAAATGATTGAGGTTGGTTTGTAATAAATATTTGTAGGAATTAAAGTCCAAATTGCAATGGAACTTAGGAAACCTAACTAGCTCAACTTACTTTGTTGACTTACATTCAAAAGTAGTTTAATTGTGTAAGGACTAATTGTTGAAATTTTGTACAATCAATGAATGTAATTTTGACATGCAACATGCATATTCAAATACTTGGTTTTTTCATTCAAGTAAATATCACTAACTTCATCTTTTGTTGTTTCAAACTTTGAGTAAGATTCTAAAGATTAAAATAGATATGTACAATTACATGTCTTCATAGTTCAAAAAGTGGCTTTCTATTATGGGCTTGGCAAATGAGTGTTTTAGCATTTTTTTAAATAACCATGTTGAGGTTTCTACATTCACTAAATTCATTGTATTCCAATTTGCTATTGTTCAAGAACCATCATCATATTATTTCACCTAGTTGTTCCTTACAATGTATCTTTGCAAATCATTAAATTAGAGATGAGTCTTGACATTTAAAAGTTTATTTATAAGGACAAGGAGTACTCTACATTCTCAAAATGAGAATTTTTTTGTTGTATTGAAATGTGATTTAGCAAAATAATTAAATGACAAGTTTCATATGACTAAAGGCTTTAATATTATGTAGCTAGATCTACCATTGCAAAGCACTAACATTAATTGAACAAATTGTGAAAAATTGAAAATTGAAGTTCCTTCTAAACTTGAGAATGGTTTGAAATGCAAGATTTAGTTTAGTTCCTTGAAAGTACAGCGTTGAGTTCTAATTGTGGTCATTTTTCATTTTTGAATTTACTTTATCACCACATTTCAAAATCATCTTATGAAGGGTCACTTCTTGAATTCAAACTACCGGTTTTCAAAGGGAAACAACCTTGAACTCATTGAATACTACAAAGTTTTTCCATATTTTTTGGAAATACTTACATCACATAAATGCTAGAAAACCAACTCAAGAATTCAATAACACAAGATTGTCTTGCGCTTGTTTTGTTGCATGTTTTTCGATTCAAGTAACTTTTACCCTCCCTTTTCCTACCTTTTCCTCTCCCTTCCCTCCCCAAATTTATTTCCATGCCTTTTCCTCTCCCTCCCCCTCCCTTGAATTTCAAAATTTGGGTGATGAAGAGACATCCAATGCTTGACACTCAATATTTCAAAGTAGAAAATTACAAATTTGTAAAAGGGAACTTTGAAAAAAAAATCATTGACTTTTCACCCTCCCATTCAATGTCTTTTCCTCTCCCTTCCCCTCTCTAATAAAAATTGTGATGTCAATAAAGAATCATATCATGAGACATTCAACCCACTCTTTGTAACATAGATATGAATAGATGACTAAACCAAGTTTCCGTAGACATGCAACACATTTATATTTATATTCTTTCATCATTCAATATATAGGATAAACCCTTAGCACTTCAAACCTCCATTGGGTGAAAAAACAAATGATTTCAAGCGAGGTTTTTTTTTTGGTTTTTTGACCAACGGCTGTGTGACATTTTTTGAAAATGGTTTGTAGCTTGTTGGCTCCATCCCTATTTCTAGTTGGAGTTGAAGATGGCCCCTATCCATGAATTTTTGCAATGTCATGGTTATTAATAATGAAATTAAGTAGAAGTGGGCACAATCAACTTTTTTGAAGATGCTTTTAGATTTGTCTCATCACAGAATAATGGCATTAATTCTCAATTTGATAAGAATTTTATGAAAACCTAAGTTGCAATGCAATTTTCATTATTACAATCTAGCATTTTTTGAAAAAAAATCCCTTTTTTTTCTATAAGCTTGAAACTCACCCTTTTTTTTCCGAGGCGATTGGGCATTTAATTGCTCAAACAAAAACCCTGGTTTAAAGCACGTACTCTAAGAACACTATGAAACAAATGAAATCCATCCAAACATGCGTACAAAAGTCTACTTTTAAACCACGTGATTGGTTTGATCAATGAGTGCTTCATAATTTCTGTAGAATCACTTCATGGAGGAAAATAAAAAAAACATGACAAAAGGAAAAAGTTCATTTTCTGGAATATTCTTTTCACCATAATTGGCATTTTTGTATTTTTGCCTCAAAAGCACCAGATGTGAAATCCTCCACCCCCCGCCTGCCCTCTTCGGGGGGTAAAGGCGCGAAATTGAACTGAACGATGTGGCTGTCCCATCGACAACGACTTACAATAAAAAAGATAGATGAAAATCATCCAGCACACGCCCATTTATAAGCTCGCGATCGAGATTCTTCGGGACAGAGCGACACGTGGCGGGCACAGTAGGAAATCTGACAGAGGAATATGCCGTAACTTACTAGTGACCATGCTCTACAGTGTACAATGCCGTGAGGTAGGTCCACCGCAATCCCACTCAGGAGACTAAGGGTTCGCAAATGTTCCCGAGATAATCATTTCCATCCTGAAATCTACGTAACTCATAAATACCTTCTCTTATGTGCTATGAGGCAGAGCAGAGCGAAGAGAAGAGAGCGCAAATGTCTCTTGATTATTTTTATACCCTGAAATCTAGGCCATCCATAGATACCGTCTCTGCTGTGCTTATTGACGGAGCAGAGAGGGAAGAGAAGAGAAAGGAGAGCAGCAAGTGCCCGCGAAAATATATACCCGCCACTGTCATTTCTATCCTGAAATCTAGGCGAAACATAGATACCTTCTCTTCTGTGCTTCGAGGCAGAGCAGAGGGAAGAGAAGAGAGCTCAAATGTACCCCCTGCATTCATTTCTATTCTGAAGTCTAGGCATTTCATAGATACCTTCTTAGAGACAGAGCAGAGAGGGAAGAGAAGAGAGAAAGGAGAGCAGCAAGTGCTGCGGACAAGGCTTCGCCACCAGCCCACCACCGGCCTTCCTCCTCGCAGCGTCCGTTGCGGCGGCCATGCCGCTCGAATTAAGCTTAAGCTGATGGCGGACGTCGTGAATGCGCAACAACACCAGGACGCGTGCGAGGAGAATCGCGTTCCCGGACGTTCCAAGGAGTTGTTTCAACCACGGGCTGCGATGGCGCCGGATGCAACCTCCGGGGATGAATTCGAAGGGAGCAGTAGTAGTAGCAGTAGCAGCAGTAGCACCGTCACGATGAACAACAACGTCGAAACCGGACCTACGTCGACGTTGCGGAAACGGAGTAGCACGCATGTCGTCAATTCCGTCGACAGCAACCTCAGCCTCTTGGACGATTCCATGCCGATGACGAAGGAGGAAGTCGTTACTTCTACTCACGTCGAAAAAATTGTCACGTCGCAGAATCCAGGGCACTTGCAACGCGCTTCTGCGCCTGCGCATCGCCGCAACAAGGAGAGCCCTCTCAGCTCTGACGCCATCTTCCACCAGGTCAAACCCCCGCCCGTCCTTAACATCTCTTGCATTCTTCTTTCTTGTTCTCTTTTTTTCCGTATGAAATTGCGATAAGTGCCAGGGTCATGAGTTGTTACGATGCGGCTAAGTTTGCAGGCTCATCGTGGCTTTGTTGTGGCGCTCCATTGCAGAGTCACGCCGGGTTGTTCAATCTCTGTATCGTGGTTTTGATTGCTGTCAACAGCAGACTTATCATTGAAAATTTAATGAAGGTGCGTGTGTAATCTTCCGTTTATTTCTTGATGAAAGTGTTGCTGCTCATTTTTTAATATTTGAAAGTGGAGGAGATTTACATCTTGATTGAAGCGTATGTGCTTTGGCAGTATGGAATTTTGATAAATTCGGGATTCTGGTTCAGCTCCAAGAGCGCGCGTGACTGGCCACTCCTGATGTGCGGGTAAGGGTTTGGTTTGCTCAGCTTGTTGTGTTTATAGAATCTTTTCTGACGATTGAGTAAAACCCTAGGTAATCAGGGTTTTAGAGATTGATCTGAATATTGATGTTGACGAGGTTGCTCTCTCTGTGCAGTTTGAGTTTGCCGATATTCCCTCTCTCGGCGTTGTTCGTGGAGAAATTGAAGGTGCAAACAAATATCTCTGAAGGAGTAAGTATTCGATTTTGGATAAGTGTATTCACGTACTTTTTTTATGAACGTTATGAACGTGGTGGTTGTTGTTGATTTTTGCCCTTTTTCATGAAGTTTTGAGATCATAAATGAAGTATTTTGTATACTTCATGGGCAAGTCTTTACATAGTCATGGTTCTTATATGGTTGTTTAGGTCTGCAAATGATCATTGTGAGTACATGAACTATGGCGAAGATTCTTCTTTTGATGTTGTCTACCAGTTCCGGAAACAATCTATTGTGTTCCTAGCGTTGTGTGTAATTTTTTGTTAAAATAAGGCAAATTTTTGTTGGTGAGGGCACTGTGGGTGAATGGCATGGTTCAAAAATTTGCAATTCCTTGGGAGATAATATTCTGACACCATTTATTTATTTATCGTGCAGGTCATTTTTGTGTTACATCTCATCATCAGTACCTTAGGAATTTTATATCCCGGATATGTTATTCATAGGTAATCTCTCTTTACTTCTTCGTAAGACAAGCACGTTTTAGGGTTGTTCGGCTGGTTAGGGCCAAGAGGCTTGACTTTGACCTCGTTTATTTTGCTAGTAAACATGACTAAGTCGCATAGAATCTTTCTTTTAGTTATTGCTTGAACAAGACGTGCCACGCTCGTCACTGATTCTGGTGATATAGATAAATTACATGAATTTCACAATATGAATACTCAAGTTGGTTATATTATTTAACTCCAAAATCTTCGTCTTTCAGGGGCTATATTGCTAGATATCTGTGAATTTCACCCTTTTGTTACTCCTGTTGCCGAGTTGGTGGTTGCTGCCTCGTTCAATGGTTATTATTTGATTTTTATCTTTTCCTAAAGTATAGTGTGCTTGAATGACGGCAGGGTGCAATCAGCAATGTTGCCAGGTCTGGTATTGATACTCGTTGCACTGACTGGGTGGATGAAGCTGATCTCTTACGCTCACGTACACAAGGACGTGCGAGACATTCTAAGAGCTGGGGGGGAGGTAAAATAATGTACCCTAGTCCATGTATTTTGCTTGAAATCCTCAACTGTTTATCGATATTTCTTGATTTTATCTGTTTTCGACTTTGAGTTTTCATCTGAATTCAGGTTTATGCAAATTAATTTGGACATTTTCTGGATTGGTGGTGTTTGTGGTAGCTTGAGGTGCCGCAGAATGCAGAGAATTGCGAGTATCCAGATAACCTCACAGTTCGAAACGTTTCCTACTTCATTGTCGCTCCCACTCTTTGCTATCAGGTAATTCATTTGACATTTACGCAGGTCTAATGGAACGTAGAAATGCAAAATCAAAGAAGAAAAGTTTTTTTTACTAGAATCTCTATTACCGTAGCAACTCTCCACAGTGAAAACGACTTAAGAACAGCTACTCTGCATACACAAACCTTACATAATTACTCTACAAGCCTAAGTGTATGCTTTCTTTTGAGTTGTATCGTTTGAGGTCTATGGAAGGATTGGTGACGTGTAATTTTTAAAGCTTAAATGATGGTGATTGGCATCATTTGGGTAACCATCCTCTAACATGGGCAGTTCTCCTAATGCTTTTGCTGAATGTTTGATCATTTGTTGTGTTTTTCAGTTGACCTATCCTCGTTCTGGTCCAGTTCGAAAAGGCTGGGTGTTTCGGCAAGTGGGGAAGTTGGTTGTGTTTTTAGGCTTGATGGGCTTTATTATTGAGCAGGTACATTTTCTCTAATTGTTGCCCCTGCATTTTAGAGTCAGAATCAGAGCAAGCTTCTCTTTTGCAGTTATATTCTGTGGATTATCTTAGGTTTGAAAATTTGGCATGCACTGTAAATCTTCTAGAAAGTTGGATTTCTGCTGAGACTTTCATCCAGAATCTTGCTTATGTGGATAGTTGCGTGTTACCAACAGCAAAGCTGAATGTGATTGTTTCGAGGCTGTTTTCAACTAAATGATATTAACAAGTTTAAGTGAAATTAACCATCATTTGACGTGCTTGGGGAACTGCTCTATGTGCAATACTTACCGTAAAAGTGTATGTTTGTTTCTTTCCTTGCAGTACATAAATCCCACTGTCTTGAACTCACAGCACCCACTCAAGGGCAACTATCTTTATGCCGTGGAAAGGATTTTGAAGCTTTCTATGCCAGTTCTCTATGTTTGGCTCTGCATTTTCTACTGCTTATTTCATCTTTGGTACGTCTGTGAATTTAACACCCTACCACAACAACCACACGGATGGAGTTTCTGTTAATTTGAGCTGACAATTGACGTTTTTTGTATTCTGTTCAGCATTTCAGAGAAGTTTGGCATTATAAATATAGTGGTTTCCTTGAGATTGTACTCTGTGCCTGGCTCCTTCGTCTGACCTTTTGCTCTACAATTGCACAAAATAGGCTGAATATTGTGGCTGAGCTACTTCGCTTTGGAGACAGAGAGTTTTACAAAGATTGGTGGAATGCTCAGACAATTGAAGAGGTAGAGCTTGCCTCTTTCTACCTATCTTTTGAGTCATTTTCAAGATTTTTCGTATGGAAAAGTCAGTTTGTTTAATTTCCTGCTGTTGCGGTCTTTTAGTATTAGGCCATTTTTTTACCTTTTTATCACTGGCTTGGTTAACTTTTTAGTTCTAGGGTTTAGAGAGAGAGCTATTTTTTACTCAATTTTTTTGGCATCATGATGTAGTGATTCTTACGTTGCCTATCTTAAAATGCTTCTTTCTGCTCTTTCTGCTCTTTCGAGATGTTTACTTCTTTCAATGTTCAATTCGTCTTTCACTAACTCTATATTGTGGTGGATTATCTATGGCGCCATGGTTGCTCTTTTCTCAGTATTGGCGAATGTGGAACATGGTACGTATGCCATGACTCGCATTTTTCTTTCAGTTTCTACGTTCATGAATAGGAATATCTGAATATTTTCCTCTTTTATTCTGTTCCTTAGATTTCTTGCAAACACATGTATGCATCATGCATTTCAGCATAATGAGCATTCTCAACATTCTTATACTATATTTGACGAATCAAAGGTTCTGCAATGTGTGAAGATCTCGTTAGCATAGTTTCTCATAACGTGCTTGCTGGATAATTTGTATATTCTGAAATGAAGGTCTCACTTTTTCGTTGCCATGGGTTTCTTGGGTTGGTTTCTAGCCTGTGCACAAATGGATGGTGCGGCACATTTATTTTCCTTCTATACGAGCCGGCTTTCCCAAGGTACATATTCTCTTTGATTTTTCTTCTTTCGATTACTACTGGAATAACATGGGTTTAAGAATATAGTTTTCTTGATTCAAGTTTAAAGAATATCTAGACAAAGTCGTTGACTATAAATAAAAAAAATAGGATTTAACTAAAATATCTGGGCTTGATGATGTTTTTCTAGAATTCAAGTTACTGAACTAAACTCACAGCCGAGGTAGCCCTGTATTTCTCCTTTAGTGTTTTTCATATTACATGCCCTTGTATATGAGGTTGAGAAGAATCTGTATTCAGGAAAATGTCATATGGCATATGAAAACATCATGAGTAACCTTTTGCGAGTTCAAGAAAGGCTGGTCAGAATTGTGAAGCATGTATTTTGTTGATATTATTCACTGACATAAGCAACAATCAAATTACTGTTACATGGCCAAATTTAACCGACCTTAACGAATGCACATTCAAATGTGACATATGCAGTAATACGATGTTTCTTGTCATCTGCTTCCCACACGAAATAACTTACGAGCACCTTTTGTTAGTTTTTTGTATTTATCTATTAATATATTTATTTTGGGGTAAGGAGTACCTTGGCTCACTCACTACGAAGCTTATGGGGATTCTGGGGATACCTGCAGGTAGTGGCGATGGTACTGGTGTTTGTGATTTCTGCTTTGTTTCACGAGGTACATTTCCTGCCTTTCAAAATATCTGATCAGTGAACTGCTTAAAGTGCCCGTATCATGGAGCGAATTTGAGGTTTTGACTTCGGATGTACTGGTTTAAGAGATTTTGTACAATTATAGTGCTGACTGTACTTCTGAATTTAAAAATAGTGCTAACGTTTCAATGCTGTTTTTATTCTGTGCTAGATTGCTATTGGTGTTCCTTGCCATATGCTACGGTGCTGGGCGTTTCTTGGCATTATGATGCAGGTATGTTCTCTTTTAACTCCATCTTCACACCAAACAATTAGCATTAATTAGTTAATTTGGCTGTGAAGGGTATACTAGCTACACTGTGTTTATACTATTTTATTTAGTGTACGATATGCTATGTTCTATTAAAACATGCGACGAACTACAAACATGAATTAATATATCTACTGATGAGCTTTATTTTTTGAATTTTGGATCCCTTGTTCGCCACTTGTTGATCAAGTGACTATATGCCCAAAATACGTCTTAACCTTCGGTCCCAAGGTACACAATTTAACATAAGAAATAAAAATAAAAACAAAAATAAAAAAGTTATACTTCTTGGCACGCCTTTCTTGTTATATTAAATCACGGTCAACACAAATTAAATTATACAATTGTAGTGAATCAACTTATTAGTGGGCGTCACAATAAGATAGAACTCTTAAGTGACACACGTGTCGGATCTAGAGAGAACTGAAAAACAACTTTGATGCCCCTATTATAGCTACATGCAAATTTGCTCTTTTTAGTGACAAGGGGAGAGACTCAAGAAAAGAGATTTTAAAAATCAGGAAGATAATCAAAATTCTGCTTCTCTCTCTGATTTCTTAAAATGACCAGAAAAAGAAACCTGGTTGGTTATTCTAAATATCAGGCCTACCATTGTAAGCCCGGTTTTTCTATCGCCCCTTTTTGTATATACTTGCACTTGCAAGTAGTTTAGCTGAGAGTTTGGCTTTCAAGTTAGCTAATTGTTGCTACTTGATTAGGGTAGGTAGGTTGAACAATTCAAACCAACTGTAGAGGCTCAATTATTTATTTGAATTAATTTATAGAAATTCATTGTGAATTAATCTGTAGATGTTGTGTTTCAATTCACTAATTGAACCTAGAGAATGCAGGCATATAGTAACTAATTCTGGTTTAATAATTGGCTGTAACATAATGAGTTGTTTGGTTTTTCTCTAATGCTGAGAAATTTTATGATTTGTATGGAACTTTATTGTGCAGCTGCCTTTGGTACATCTCACAAATGTGATGCAAAAGCGATACCACAATTCAATGGTACGTGCCTGTCATCTCAGGATTTCATCTGAATGAGGCCTTAATTTGATATATTATCTATTGCTATTTGCGAAATTCCGAAGTTGCTTCATTTTTTATCACTCATCGTTCATTTAGAAAGTCCAGTGTTTTTTGAATTAAGATCTCATAAAAAAATCATGTGTTGGCTGAAGGCACTTATCCATATTTTTATATGTCATTTGTATTAGCCATGTAATGATATGAGCCACTTGGGGTATGGATTGGGACTTGGATGGATGCAGGTTGGAAACATGGTTTTTTGGTTCTTTTTTTGCATTGTGGGACAGCCCATGTGCTTGCTCCTTTACTACCACGACGTTGTCAACAACGTTCCTAGTACCTGAGAATAATGATTATAGTTTTTTTTTTTTTTTTTTTTTTTTTTTTTGTGAATAGCATTCCTTACGAAATGATTCTTTTTACGTTTCTGGTAACAATTAAATGCTAGTCTCATATTGGATGTTACAGAGGAGCTTTTTACAAACTTAGGAAGCTGGAATCGCTGGTAATATTACTAGTTGTAGCTTTTATTTTATTTTGTAGTTGGACTAGTTGAGGGGGAAAGCAAAAGCTTGTGTTACGTTGTAGCGTGGCTGGCTGTAGTTGGTTCTTTTTATTTCTTGTAAACTGTAGTTTTTGGCTTGCTCACGTGCAGAAGCTCCCCTTCAATTTAGGAGGACCCTTTCTGTTTTGCAGCTTATGTTGAATGCAGTTTTCTTGGATGTGGTTAAGTTGAGTAACGGAAGTGTTCCCATCTTTTCTTTCACTGCAAAAACTGTGAAAACCTGTGTTAATATGGACTCTTTAGCACAGTGGTCTTAGCACCTTGAGCTGACCATGGAAAATTTGCATTTGGGATCATTTGTTAGATGTGGTGCTTGCCTCAGAATTGAATCTTTGGCATTCTCTGTTTTGGGTTGTTTTGGTAATTTTTGTATTAAATATTCACACATTTTTCAAATGTTCAATGTGAACGTATATGAAGGTTTATACTATTATTAGAATTTGGTGTTGCATAAGAAAGAGGTGCAGAAGAGTTAACGGTTAACCCCTACAGGACCTGATCCATTTTGAAATGGTCAAACTTGAAGTCTAAGCTCAATTTTGCCTTTTTACCCGGAAAGGACGAAGCCCCCTTTTTGGGGACAAATGAGATTTTGGGCATGTACCTATGGCTAAACTACTTTGTGTGATTTTTTGAAACTTTTATGGAAGATGAGGAACTCAAAGATCTACGTGGGCATTTAACTTTTTCTTCATTCTGACATTTCTTGAAGAAGTTAAAAGTAAATTTTTGGGAAAAGGTCCAAATTGGGCAGCCCAAAAACTCTTAAAAATTGCATAAAAAATGAATAAAAATATGAAATAGGTACTTTAGACTTATATATAGATGGGGAGTTTTGAATATTCAATTTTCATTGATGAGATGAAAGTTATGAGAAGTTTTTGTTTGTGGGTAGGTGTGATTTTGAGAGAAACCATACCTACACACGAACAAAAACTTCTCATAACTTTCATCTCATCAATGAAAATTGAATGATTCAAAAACTTTCCACTTATAAATAAGTCTCAAGAACCTATTTCATATTTTTATTTATTTTTGATGCAATTTTTAAGAATTTTTTGGACTGCCCGATCTGGACCTTTTCCAAAAAATTCATTTTTAACTTCTTCAATAAATGTCAGAATGAAGAAAAAATTAGATGCCCACATAGATCTTTGAGTTCCCTATCTTCCATAAAAGTTTCAAAAAATCATGCAAAGTAGTTTAGCCATAGGTACATGCCTGAAATCTCATTTGTCCCCCAAGGGGACAGTTGGTCCTTTAGGGATTAAAGTGTGTTCAAACAAAAACACTATATTTTTATTACTTAAATCTATGAATGATATATGACTGCAAGAGTTTATAATTTTTTCCAAGAAATGAACATAAACAAGTTAAAATAGTGAAAAAAGTCCAATTTACTTGAACTATTTTCAAGAGGTACAAGCAGCATTAAAGATTAATGCAAAAAAAATTCAATTGATTATTTTATTTTTGACACCCAAAACAATCATAATAAAGAATTCAAAGTCAAATTTGACTATCAAACCAAGTTTATCCTTATATTTAATTAATGTATAAAATTTTGATATTTTTTGGTGAAAGACACATTCATTTTCTATTTACATTGATTTTGTGATAAATTTGATGAAATATTCAAATTATTATGATTTTTTAAAGCTAAATGTGGAAATAAAATCATATCAATTAGAATATACATTAAAAAAATCTGTAATTTCTACCGTAAATGAATGGTAGAGAAACATAGTTTTGTAGTTTAATTTTAAATTGCATTTAAAGAGTAGAAAATATGAATGAAAAAGACACCATATTGCATTATTTGGATTCTAACACTTGGAGCTTTCAATGGCAATAACTATTTTGATTTTTGACATTTTTCAAAAAAATAAACAGAATAGAAATGAAACTTGTCAAGCTTCATTTTCTTAGTTTGAACCATGTACCAAAAATTGACATTTTGAAAGTTACAATTAGGGTTGACCAAGACGCATCCACTTTTTGGATGCATAGACCCTTAACCCCTGAAGGGCCCAAACGCCCTTTGCAGCTGTATGTATGACCCTATATACAGACGTATTTGAGCTACTCTAAGGGCTTTTCAAATTTTTTTATGCACCCACCATCATACAATCCTTCAATATGTATGATTGTAACACTTCATTTCTAGCTGATTCAAACTTTTGAATATTGGTTGCGACCATATTTGGTATAGTAGCTCTAGAGCCCAAGGGCCTTTTAGGGGTTAAGGGTTAAGGTAGGAGGCTTGAACTCTATTAGGGCACTAAAATTGCTCATCTCCCCAAATGGTCTTTGCTAGTACATGTCCTTATTCATAGCCTTTCAAAAATGTACATCGGACTCACATTTGAGGAGGTGGGCGGTTTTAGAGCCTTATGACCTTTCCACTTCAAAATTTCATACCTAATTCTACATTGTTCTAATAAGTACAAAATAACTTGAGTTAGATGCTAATTCCTCTTGTCTTTCAAGAAAATTTTACTGAAAAATATTTCAAGAAGTTTCACCTCCCCAAAATTGAGTTTCAGCCCTTAGATGGTGGGTTTATGAGCCTCTTACCTTAATGGGGGTTGGAGTTGTGAAGGTGGTTAACCCTTGAACGACCATGAGGATGAAAATTGTCCATTGAAATCTTAAAAAAAACACTAATCGCGACCTAGCCCACGGGGACTAGCCCAACCCTTAAGCGTTAAGAAACCTTTGCACAATTGTTGGAGTTCTTGTCATTATTCTTGTATAGAGTTGCTTGTGCTTTAATACGAGGTACACTTCCATACATATTGAAGTTTTGTTGTATCATGAAACAAACATATGGGTCAATGTCTATCTTAGGGCCACTTCACACTATGGTCAAAAGTCAAGAGGTCATCAATTTCCACCAATCAAGTTGAAACCAAGATTTTGGCCTCTTGACCCATCACATAAGAGGCCAAAGTCTATAAGATGTTGCCATCCAAATTGTTTAGCCAAAGCAATTGCTACTCAAAAGAAGTATGAGTTGAGGAAAAATGGGAGTTCCAAACTATGGATGAGACCCTTGGAAGGCCCCTACCATGACCCTTACCAAGACCCTCATCTACACCCCACCAAGACTACTATTGCAATTAATTTTGGAGAGATGTTTATTTTGCTCCATGCTGCCCAAGCAACCTTCATTATTTCAAATTTCATAACTTTTTACACGGACATTTGATTGGAGGTTTTTTTTTCTATGCAAAAATACATTCATTGTAAGCTCTTTATCTCCAAATTTTAGAAAAATCTGCCTAAAAATGACTTCATAAGAACCTACTCAAGGTTTTAGTTGTATGTTCAACGGGCAACTATCCTTTATGGGTTAAAAACTAATACTAACAATAAAAACAATTGCATTGGTTATTTAAATAATAAGACTAGTATCACTTTAGATGTTACCATACTTACAATGCATTAGGAGATGAGTTCATCTAGTGCTAACAACATTAATAAAATAGCAAGCATGTTGTGTAACTTTTGTACTTTTATAGACTTTTACGTCAAATGAAGAAAAAAAAATATGTTTGTTATTACTCTCGTTTCTATGTTTCATACGCTTGAGCCAACATAGGGCATTGCAAAACTTTGTAAGATATATATATCAAAGGGGAAATTACAAATAGGGGCTTGAAAATATTTCAAAATAATTACAAGTAGGAGCACAATTTCAAAATAATTTGTAAATTTTTGTAATTTTTTTGGTTTGGACATTGATTGATTCAGATACATGGCATTAAATGTCAATGAATTTCAAAAAAATTAGAAGTCTCTCCAAAAGTTGCCATCCCCTTTACTAAAATTTCTTTATTTAGACTTAGTTTGGAGAAACTTTTAAGTTTTTAAAAAGTTAACTAACATTTAATGTAATGTATCTAGTTCAACCAATGTCCAAACCAAAATTTTAATTTAATTTAAAACCATTTTGAAATTGTACTCCTATTTGTAATTATTTTGAAAATGTGCCCCTATCTGTAATAATTTTCATTTTCATGCCCCTATTTGTAATTTCCCCTATATTAAATAAGTCTTTAGAAATTGATTATTTCACTTTCCATACTCAGTTTTTTATAATCAGTTTTTTAAATTTTAGTAATAATTAAATGAGAATCTCCTAAATATAATATAAAAACCAATTTTCATTGAATTTAATTATTTCATGAATGAATAGGATAAAATTTTGTTGGAACAATATACATAATATTCACGTTTTTTCTAGTTTTAATAGTTATTACTATATACATGCATTTTTGGGATCTTAATTCAAAATCATGATTTAAAAATAGTTAGTAAATTTGACCTTGCGAACGTATACTATCATGAATGTTTCACTTAATAAGAATTGAAAGGTGGTAACTTTTGTAACTGCTTAAACACCTGTTGTCAATTCCTCGTTTGATTTGATGCATTGCATTCTTCAACATCATAGAGTTGTATTTGTTACATTTGATGATTCTGTTCAAGTATAGAGGGCTTTTGGATTGAAAAATAGATTGAATTTTAGAATTGAAACGATTGAACATTGAATTGGCTTAAGAAATATAGAGCTAACAATAGAACATAAATGCCGATGCTTTTCTTGTCATTGAATTGTAGTGTTGTCAAATTTAATTTGTGTTGAATACAAGTGTTTGTATCCATTCCATTAATTTTTGCGTTTTTTTTGAAGTTGCAATGAATTTAGTGACATGTCCTATACGACAAATGATTTAGGAAATGTTGTTTTCCAAATAACAAATAGCTTCTGATGAAACAGTTAAAACAGTGTTATAAATTACTTTAAAACATAAAATCCAGTTGATTGTAAGCTTGCAAATACAGATTGACAATAACTGTTCAATAAAAAGAATCAATAGCAATAGAGAAAATGACATTGAGATAAAAAGTTAGGGTTATTAGACAAATCTCAATACAATCAACATGTCAGATCCAAAAACAGGTGAACCATGGCCAACGTTACTCAAGTATGGAAATCCTTCAATTGTGCCTGATGTAAAGGAAATTAGAGCTCCTAAAGATGATGGAAAGGTAAAAGTTTTTTTTTGATACTGTATTAAAAAAACTAATGCAAACATGAAATGTTCGAAATAAATACATGGATAATCTTGTAAATATTTTTGGATACTGCTTAATCAATTGGGTTAATTTTTAATTATTGTGTCATAAATTTAATAGTGTGATCACTTCATATTGCTCATTGCAAATGACAAAAAAACATTGATATTGTTAAAAGCAAGTATCTAACTATTTGATCTTGTTTTCATGACAATAGAAAAAACCACCTCAACTACCAACTGATCACAAGCCTTCTATATCACAAGTTGAAGACATTCTTGATTCTATATTGCCTCCAAGGTAAATCTAACATGGTATTATCAAGTATAATACACATCAAATGTTTGAGGTAGGAGAAGGTTAAATCGTGAATAGAAATTCATGAGTTGTGAGCTCTAAGCTTAGATTTTTTGTCAAAATAGCAAACTTCACCTATAAACTTGTATATAAGCCTTACAATTGTGCATTATAAACATTTACCTCTTGAAAAACTTGCTATTTTTTAAGTTTTTTCATTAATTTGAGTTTGAAATTGGTTTCTGCTCACAAATCTTGGCTCACCGTTTACACCCACAAAATAGCATTGTCTATTTGGTTCATATCATCTTATTTACTTGCACTTTCAAATAGAAAAACGTTTCATTTGTAGACAATGGAACCATGGAGATCAAATTTGGTGTCAAAGGGTTGCAAGCGCTCCAGCTACACGTTTGGATGTCATTCAACTTCAAGTGAGTAAAATCTTAAAACAACTAAAGTGATACAATGTAGGCCACAATGTAAAGTATCGTTTAATACAATAAATGGTCTCCTTTTAATTTCTTCTCTAAATTTAGTTCTTTAGAATGAATAAAGTGTTTAAACCACTGCTAACAAGAAAATTGAAACTAAATGGAAGTTGTTTAGAAAGCCTTTTACACATAACATTCCACAACAAACTAAATTATCATGAATAATGTGTGTAGGAAAAACTTGATCAACAACTAGAACATCGTCAAGCACGTGAAGTTGGAATTTGTCCCATACGAGAAGAACTCTATGCTCAAGTATGCTTTGGTTATAAAAATCAATTTATTGGAATAGTACAAGACTTCATGAAAACTCATATTGAAGTGCTCAAATGTCCAATTGTTGTTCTCTTTGCACTTATTGTAGTTCAAATAAAATCTTTTTAATTCCTTTGAGGAAGGTGAAGAAAGTAACTAATGAAAGAAAAATTACATTGTATATTTCAAAATAGTAAGAACTCATTTTGAAAGTTACCATGATCTACTACCAATTTCCAACAACATAATTGTTGTATTTTTAACTTGGACGTTAGTAACAAAAAAATCCATAATGAGTTAACATATTACTCTATTAACATAGCTATTGAAATATTGTTAACAATTGTTACAACAAACATCATATTTGTTAAATTGGGAAAGGATACATTTCGGGACTTTTGAATTTTGCGTTTGTGAGAGATTTTTGACAATTTAAAGCGAGTTTTCTGATAATCTCTTCAAGATCCTACATCATTGATGTAAAATCTTGAAAAAATCACAAAATTCACTTTAAATCACCCCAATACTCTCACAAACGCATAATTCAAGAGTTTCAAAATGTATCATTTTTCTCATTTTAACTAATTTATCGAATATAGCGATAACATCCATCTTTCTTTATACATACTGTGGCTTTTGAATTTTGGCAAAGCACTGAAAAAATTAAGGTTTCAATTCTTGTAGTGTTTTGATGAGTTAATTAGACAAATTTGTATCAATTGTGCTGAGCGCGGGCTTCTCTTGCTGCGAGTTCGAGATGAATTGCGAATGGTAAGTCACTCATTATTTCCTTGAAAACTTGCTTTTTGAGAGATAAACTGGGAGTTGTGAAGGCTTGTTCCAATGAAGTGCAAATGCCTCAATTGTACTCTATCAGTCAACATGTTTGTTGCTGTCTTGCATTATTATAGTCCACATGACCAACAACAAATCATACTACTAAAATCACAAGGACCTCTATAATATCACATTTGCATCTTTGTAATATCATATATACAATATCTGTGACATAATTTGAAGACTTACCAAAATTTTTAATGTACATTTTATCAAACAAAAGAACATCCTAATAAAATTCTAATGATGAATGCGTAGCATAGCAAGCACCAATTGGTAGTTTAGTTCTAAAGAAACATAACAAAAATAAAAATAAAACATAAAGTCTTATACTTAATAGGCAAAAAGATTTTTTCCCAAATCTAATTTCCATAAAAATGGGCATAGACTCTTGGGCTAAATACATGGGTACACCCTCACATAAGATGTTGGACAACAATGAAACTAGACACCTCTTAAATACTAATGAATTGAAATTGAGTACTGGTAGTAAACATAACTACTCATCTACTCCTCAATGAACACTAGAGGAAAAACGCACAATAAACAATTGGTCTACAACAATTGCAACTGTCCACGACAATTATGATTGATGAATTTAATAGTCACTATTTACCGGTAGTCATTGTGGACATTTCCAGTTGCTATGGACCAATCGTTTATTGCACATTTTCCTTCTGGTATAATCATCCAATGATATAATGGATACTTATATGCAATAAGATCAATGAGATGAAAGTAATTAGGTGAACTAAACGTAGAAACTATCCCACCTTTAAAATGTGATAAGCAATGATGATTTTTGCTCAAAGGTTTTTTTAAGTTTAGGTTTTTGATATTCCAACATAAACACACAAATAAAAGGGCGAGCATTATCATGTAAAAGAATGCAATGAAGTATCCAAGCGCATTTGCTGATGTAACATTGCTGTTTGGACTAAGGATGACCACAGACAATAGCAGCATACCAAACGTTATATGAGAGTAGTGTTGCATTTGGACTACGAAAAGCTCTCCAAACAGAATACGGAAAATCCCAAATGCTTGCTCGGGCTCAGCAGGTATGTCAAGTGCCCAATCAAATAACGCATGAAACAATATATGCAAAGTATTCCATATATAACATCGATTATACAGAATCTAACATTACCCTTCCATGCAGTTGGAGCAAGAGATGAGGGAGTTGGATAGACAGGTTGCTGAATGGAAGGTATTTACACTAACATTCAACCTAATATCTAAAAATGATAAAAAAAACAGGGGAATTGATCTGCGTACCACACCTTCTTGACTATCCCACCACACCTCGGGGTAAGTTTTAGATTTTTACCATCAAAAAGCTGAATTTGAGAATTTGGAATTTAGATTTGGACTCAAAGACCGTGATTTTGTTTAGAATCACAAAAAAAATTTCTAATTGAACAACACCCAATGAAAAAGCTTATTTTTTTTATAAACAAAAGTAAAAGTAATACTTTTCCCTGAGCTAAGCTCTTTCATTGGGTGTTGTTCAATTACAACATTTTTTTATGGTTCTAGACAAAATCCATGTCTCTGAGTCCAAATCTAAATTCCAAATTCTCAAATTCAGCTCTCCGATGGTAGAAATCTAAAATTTACCCCACAGTGTGGTGGGACAGTCAAGAAAGTGTGGTATGCATATCAATTCCCAAAAAACAGTTACAAACATTCATGAAGAAGTCTATAAAATCTAACAAAAGTTAGAAGGATAAGATGGAAACCAGGGTTTTTTTTTTCATTTTTTAAGAAGTGTCAAAGTGGCAATTTTAAAATGTTATAGTGGTGCTCCAAATTTCAACATTCATCCACATAATGGATAGAAAATATCACATTAGCACATAATACATGTCTATAATTTGGTTTTCATCCACAATTTGGCAATTTCATCCAATTTTTTTTTAAAATTTGAAGCTTTTTGGCAATTTCATCCAAATAATCATGTTTTTTTTTCTATAGGCTTCGTGCCAGTTCAAAAAAATTTGGTGCTATTTTGCTCCAAACCGCCAAAAAAAAAAAACACTGATGGAAACCTTGGCATGACTCACAGACGAGATTTTCATAATATTGATGCATCAAAGTTCCTGAAACAATGTAAGGGTACGTTCACACTTGGTGTTAGGAGGGGTATTAGCATTATGAATACGGTCAAAAGCTGTGTCCAAATGCATCTAATTATCTTAGCTACTACCACTCATAACACCAAGTGTGAACATACCCTAATTCTTCTAAAAACCCTGGTTTTTGCTACAAACGTTCGTTTAACGGAATGAGTGCAGTACAAAATTGAATCTTAGCTTTATAATCACACATTTGCAATACCGATTGCTGCAGAACAAGTGTGAGGTAAATGAGAAGAAGCAGGCTGAAACTAAGATGTACGAAGACAAAAAGCATGCTGAAGAGATAGCTTACTTCAGTCGGTCCAACAAGCAGTTGAAGGCTCAACTTGAGGCGTTCCTGGCTCCAGCTAAGAAGTAATCCAACGCTATCATTACAATAGCGCTTACAACAGCATGAAGAGTGCCAACAAAAGCAGAAAAAAATATTGTACTCAGTTCCAAAAAATACTGGTTACCGTTGAGTCGAAATAACTCACGGAACGAAGCTCACTAAAACAATCACGTATTTGCCCAAAACTCATTCAAGGATGTGGAGTTGAACAAAAGCCCACTTTTGAATTATAAAAGATTATATGGACAAAGGCTAACATTGCTGCTATAATCTCCTGAGTCAAAAGAGCATCTCCACTTTCTGTTTCATCCAACTGGGATGGTAACTACATGGTCTACTCTTCATGGAATGCATCCATCAGATACAGTTTACTCAGGCTCTGTCCAGCAAACCTGCGTCAATCAATGAATCACCATATCAAAATTCAGATTCAAGCACATGGCAATTTTCCGTTACTTAAGCATGAAAGATTATTTAGAAAGCTCCAACAATGTGACAGAAGCCCTTCGAATCATCTTGTAAGTCACTTGTTCAAAGGATTGAATACCAACAACCGACATGTCGCAATTGCAAGGATTTTCAGGGTTTATTTTAGAAATGAAATATATGCTATTTAGCTCATACCCGTTCACTTGACTGCAGTAGTTCGAAATTTGGTTCGTTATCAAGTAACTATCAAGCCGCGATGGCTCCGGTAGAGTTTTGAAAACAGGGTTATTCGGTTCTTCTTCTGGGAGCGGCTCTTCTCCAGAAGCTCTTCGAGCAGCATTCTCGGTTCTGCAAAAAATAGAGTAGATTTGTTAACATAATCTCCTAACAAAGATGATTTCTCGAGTCCCTTCAATTGAGCAATCTCCTACGGTACCATAAGTGTGAACCTGGAGCCTGAAACAAGTGACGTTGCATACAAGACGTACCTTCTCTTTTGTAGCCAGGCTTGTTGCTGTGTTTGCTGCCTCGACAGATTACGAAAATAATATTGAAACTGCAAACATCCACGGATTACGACTAAAACATTATTTTCTCATTAGAGGTCAAGTACGTTCTCTCATGTGATAAGAGGCACTCATTCCTTGATAAATCTTGTTCCATAATTCAAAGTGGTCAGGGTGCCCAAGATATTTCTTAACCAGTGTAGTGATTACAGAAGATGATAAATGCAGACGATGTATGCACCCGTTTGACACAAATGACGTACCTTCTGTTGTTCCATGGAAAGGTCGTCCATACACTCGATCAAGAACTCCAAATTCTTCTCCATAAAAGGGTTTGTGGACAAGGCAAGTCTGTCAAAGTCGCACTGACCACATCCAACCAATGTTAGCAAGAATTTAGAGAATATACCTCACAAAGTACAACAATCAAAAGGTAACTGGGAAATATCTATTCTCAACAAAATCTACATCAGAACAAAATTTAGTCCTGGAAGGTAAAACATCTCGGTGTAAAAAGAATACCTGAGTGGCCGGAGCTTCAGGTTCCAGCTCTGCCATCAAGGAACTTACGAGTGCAGAGTTTGAGACCCTCACCTGCAATCACCAGAGATGGAACACAAACAAAGACAGCATGAGAATGCTATGTAAGCAGACGCTTTCGCAAATTACATTCTCAAATTATAAAGACAGTAACTTACAGGAATTTCCTCGAAAATATCTGTCCAAGCCAAATTCTTTTCCCTCAACCTGCGACGTTGGCAACCATAATCGTTAGAGAAGGTCGACGTATCTAGGCTTCCAAGAAGCTAATTAGCTGACAAACGTTTGGAGCGCAAATACGTTCAATTCTATATACAAACTTTACAATCGAAGCCACTTACTTCTCTCCAGTAAAGTTATTTGTGCGATAAAGATCCATGAATCCCTCGGATAACTTCAATGCCTTCAATGCCAACACTCCCTGGCTGGAACGAAGAGGATCGTAAATGATGCAAACGCATCTCTTAATATTCTCCTGCAAAGCGAGATTTATGATGTAAGTGGACGTTTTTAAAGATTGAGTAAAGTACTAGTAAACTCTATTCAAAGATAAGTTGCATGTAACTGGTCAGTTTGATCGGAACTCACCTGGTAATTCAGAAAAGTCTCGATGAGCTCCACCGTTTGAAATGAGCCCATGTATGTTGATTGATACCTACGATCCATGAAAGAGACGAGTCAGATTTATCACAGAATCTCAATAAGTACAAAAATTCACGCTCAGTACTTGCAAAAGCACATGCCATCGACGTGGACCATATCTTTGGGTACATGATAATCTTGGCTAAATAGAGTACAATATCAAATAGTCAATCCACCTCCTAGATCTCTAATCCGTTGTAGCTGTGCTTAGGTGTACATTTGCTTAGACCTGGCCTTGGATTGAAACTCATAAGCAACAAACCGCTTGGAATTTGAATGCCTAAGCTCATCAAGACAATTATATGCTGCTTGTGAAAAAGCATTGAATTTGGTCTACAAAGATGAGAGAAGGGACGGCTAAAATACTACTCCCTCCGTCCCTCTAAAAAGGTCCAAATGAGACACATTTCTTGTACCACTAAAAAGCTTTCAAACGCTGAGAATGCGTTTGCCATGTTCAATGATCTCATGGGGGCTAGTTAAGTAATTAGAGAGCATTCCTCCCCTAGCAAGCTTAGCCCTACCCATATGAGGTACCATTGTTGCTACTAATCTTAATTTATCAATAATGAGGAGCTGACAACATGCACAAATATGGTACTTTTTTGCATGGAATTAGGGTGCCCATGCGGCGACATCAAAGCTGGAGATTTTGCATACATTTGGTAGATGGTATATTGATTCCAGAATGCATGTGTCACTAGCCCAAAGACTAAAAACACGGTTCATCCTTTGCAAGGAAGCTTTTTGGACGTTTCTAGAGGGACAGAGGGAGTACTCAAAAAACCAGCAGTGCCGAAAGAATACTGTACCAGCCAACAGTGTTGTTATCGATATTGACTTCGCGAAGGCAACGCATCATTTCCAACTGATAATTTGCTCCATCAGTGTCCAAATCATCCTCCTCTTCCCCACCTCGGCTCTGCAAGCACTCCAAAAATTTATGCGGGTGAGGACAGGCTACAGTAGAACTCCTCTAAATCGATATCCTCTAAACTGATATCCTCTATAATCTAATACATAACACAAATCTCAATGTTAGACCATACGTCAGTTATAAATCAAAACAATTAATTCAATAGTAGCAATGCTCCTTGGTGCTATCCGGGCACTAATCTCAAGGTAACTTCATTTACACTTCCACAAAATTAACTAATAACTTACTTAAACTAATCTAGTTCTTGGGGTCCCAGCCATATCAGGGTAGAGGAATTCTACTGTACAGGTCAATCCTAAAGATACTCATTCTTGAACGCAAGTGATTGCATTAACATCACCCACGCTAAAACCCTGTAAGATACTAGGTTTCCTCTTCCAGGTCCTGTATGTCAAGTGTCCAGAGTTCATGAAAACCCCTCAACTTTTATGCAAATCGTAATATTCAAATTTTATTCCATGACTATCTCTTTTCAAGTCATATACAACTGCTTCTTAATACTTGCAAAACTGATAAAAAAAACATACCGGGAATGGAAAGCAGTTGGTGACCTCCAGTATACTCCCAATATCAAGTCCAAGCAGCTGACCAGTCACAAGAGCGGGCATGCATTCTTTGCAATGCTTGATAACTTTCAACGCGACCTGCACAGCGAGAACGAAGTTGGCACCAACTCCTATCAAACCCCTAAATCAATTCAAACTCCTAAATCAATTCAAACCCCTAAATCAATTCAAAACCCTAAATCAGTTCAAAGCCCTAAATCAAGTCAAAACCCAAAATCAAGTCTAAACCCAAAATCAAGTCAAAACCTAAAATCAAGTCAAAACCCAAAATCAAGTCAAAACCCAAAATCAGTTCAAAACCCTAAATTAATTCAAGCGACGTCACAACATGAGTCGTACAAAAAGATTCGGTTACTCGATGA
This sequence comes from Ulota crispa, assembly GCA_963920765.1. Classification (NCBI taxonomy): domain Eukaryota; kingdom Viridiplantae; phylum Streptophyta; class Bryopsida; order Orthotrichales; family Orthotrichaceae; genus Ulota; species Ulota crispa. The sequence goes on along the minus strand of OY987248.1, from coordinate 7,013,306 downwards.
GCACTCAAAGATCGAAATTAACTTACCAAGCCATCAATCTGGACCACTCTCAAAGGCACTTCCTCTTTATCCGCCAGTGCTGCCTGAGCGAAGGAACGCAACGGGGCTGCCAAAAATTCAAAACCCGTAAAGTAGTCCTCATTTAGTCATGTCAGGTAAACGACAAAAAAAACTCTACAAAGAATAAACGGAAGAGGCCACGAACACGAAAACCACAGCGGAAACCCTAAAAATATAAAACGCCTCAAACGATACCAAAAATGCTTCAAATCGGTGGAATTTTTGAGGAGATTGTGCTTACGGGGGTTTCCGTCCGCCATGTTCGACACTTGGTGCAAAATCTGGAGAAATCGGTGGACGAGTGAAGCAGATTGAAGATGAGGACTCTTGTTGCAACGCAGGTACAGCTCCGCAAAGGAGGTCGAGCGAGTTATCGATCGCAGCTTTGGTTCGGTCTCTTTGAAATTAGGGTTTCTTTATACCCGGAGGGTCGGTGCTTCGAAAGGTTATCAGCCGGACAGTGGCGCGGTCATAGGTTCCATGAACAATTGAATATGTGTAGGGTAAGAGCCTTGTGCAAGGAGAAGAGCCTTGTGCAAAGAGATTTTGATAATTAAGCCACTAGGAACAAGGGCAAACCCCTCAGTTTTAGTGGTTTAATTGTCAAAATCTCCGTGCAAAAGGGGCTTACTTAGTATAAACGTTGTTTGAAAAAATTCATGCTTCGCAATGTTTGGAGTTCAGGTTACTGAAAGTAATACCACTTTGCAATGTTAGGAGTTGCATTACACCACTCCATGATTTCCATAGTTATATTCACAAGCATAAGTCATCTCAAAACGCTCATGATTTTTTCTAAGCAATATTTACGTCTTGGACTAGCATCCTCTGATTGGAACTTCCATAAATTGGTGGGGATACCCATAGCCGTCACTATTACATTCCTAAATAAAGTGGCTTTATTCATTGTTTAAAAGGTGAATAAAGTGCCAATTTTGTTTGCAAAATGTTTCTTTAATTTTATGCATATTTCATTCACTCTCTCTTTGTCATTTGTTCTTAATGAACTAAGAGCAATCTTAATCCAGCAGGTGTATTGATTCTATAATAGCACTTTTAGGGTGGGTCCTAGTTTAAGAACTATAAACTTGGTTCAATGCACTCTGCAAGTGAGACGTGATCTTAGAAAGGATAGGAAAACTTAGTCCACACTAGATAGTTTTAGTAGCCCCCAAGAGTTGTTCAAATTACTTTGTATAATGTTGTCAAAGAAATGATGACTATTTTGCAAGTCAAAAATAGAGATCTTGTCAAAAAAACATAACAAAAGCTTGACAAAAACAAAGTTTACATCTTTGACTACCAATGTGCATTGAATCAAAAGAGTCAATGGGCTGCTTGCGTTGGTTTAGGCCATGCAAATTAACATAGCTTAGTAGATGTAGTTAGCCAAGCTCAATATAAGCTTTGAACCAAAGATGCCCTAACAATATTATAAATTTTCAAACTCGTGAAGATGTATTGTGTAATTTAATCTAAGGGAGTAAGTAAACAATGATTTTCCAACAAATCACTTAGGCTATTTGTTATGGACGTTACTTTGGAACGTTCCGTTTTCTTTTACTTTCAACTTTAGAATATCTTTTACTTTAGATTTCTTTCACTTTAAATCATAATACATATAGATGTCGAGGCTGAAGTGTTATTTAGACTTGACAACACATTTATTGGAGCCATTGCTCACCTCTTTTTATATTTGTTTTCTTATCATTGAATCCAAATTCATTCCTAGTTCTTACCGATTACTTTTCTATTTCTATGTCCGTGACAGTTTGACAAAATCTTACTTCACTTGAGTATCATGGCCCTTGTTAGATGTTGTGGTTTATCTCTTCTAATTCAATATCTCATTCATTACAATATTTGTGTCTTGTTCTTCTTGTAAAAGTTGCGGACATTTCTTCTCTTTAAAGGTTTAAAGGTTTAGAGGTTGCGGTTTATTTCCTCTAAACCAATATTTTATTTTACTTTATATATCCCGTTAATTTTTGTTTTTTAGTATAGCTGAACCTCAGGATTATATCATATCCAAAGCTGTTGATTCTAAGTTAGAAGCTATTCTTAATACTATCACCACGTTGTCAAATCGGACCACAACGATTGAAAGAGTTATTGGTGGTCTTCAATAAGGCCAACATTTCGTCAATTCGGAGAGAGGAGCTCTATTTGTGGTTTAATAAGACCTACTATCACTACAACAAAAAAAAAAAACCTTGTGTTAGTCTCCTTGAAAAATTCGATGGCATACGCTCCAAATTTTGAAGGTTTGTCAATCAGATCTGATTGATAATTGCCTTACAATTAGGACGCTATCCAACACAGGAATTATAAGTTGGATTAGTTAGAACTTTATTTATAAGACAAGTTTTATCATGATTTGCTCTTTTGTTCGAAAAAGACTCACATATATTGAGCAATTTTTACACTTTTCTTAAAGCCTTTGCGAAAGCGTTTGGTGAACATGATAAGGTTCGTTGGGCAACTACAAAAATTTAGTCTTTACGACAATAGACATATTTTGCATTGACTTATGCCTCAAATTTCCGACAACTTGCGTGCGTCATTAATTGGGATGAAACAACCATCATGAGCCAATTCTATTGAGAATTGAAGAATTTTGTGAAAAATTTACTTTTATCACTTTTTGATCTGCAAACGTTGAATAAAGCAATTAATCAAGCGGTTAAGTGCGACAATCGATTTTTTCAACGCCGTCAAGATCAGATTTTATCAAAAGACCAAACAACTTATTCTACCTCATTTATATTGACAAGTAATTTAATTTTGCATTCGGAGACTACAGACATACAAATCGACACAATACGTGTCAAACATCTCACTCTGAAAAAAAAAAAACATTGCATAGAGGAGGAATTATGCTTGTATTGTGACAAGGAAGGCTATAGGGTTCCCAACTGCCCAAAAAAGCCGAATTAACGTATTATTAAGATTAAATCTGTCAATGTTCAAGAAAACAAAGATACCTAGCTACAATAGGAATTGTGCGATTGGATAATGCAATTTCACAACAACATTTAGATTCATCTCTTTCTGCTCAACATGCCTCTTGTTTTATCATCTTTTCATCGGTTGGTCTTCAGAAACTTGAAACCGCTGCTCTAATAAATTCAGTAGCATCTGTTTGTTTTTTGAATAAAGAATTTATTAAAGTTATAAACTCTTTTTAGTTTGGAAATTTCTACCCATCAACATAAAATTGATAGATAGACAATTTTTATCTTCTGGCAATGTCACACACAAAATAATGCTTATAAAGATGACATTAGAAGGCCATAATAGCCAAATTATCTTTAATGTCATCAAAATCCTGTCAAATCCTGTTATTTTTTGTCTTTTGTGGTAAGAATAGTACAATCTATCAGTAAACTGGAAGTTATGAAAAATGACTTTCCTCAAAAGCCATCTAGTCAATAAATTTGTTATACAATCTATTGAAAAACATGTTAGCAAACAAACTAGCAAACCGTACATGAAAAAAATTATGTTCATTGAAGTAAAGGCGTTTATAAAAATTGCCAAACAAGATACATCATTTGTTATCTATACTGCTCTAATTAGTGAAGAAAAAATCACAACAGTTAATATCCCGGAGCAGTATAAAGATTTTGAAAATGCATTTTTGAAAAAAAATGCCGACATGCTATCAAAGCACTGACCATATGATTGTGCAATAAACTTAGAAGAAGTTACACAACCTCTTTTTGATCTAATTTATAACCTATCATAAACGGAATTGACGAGACTACGAAATTACATTGACAAGAATTTGGCCAAAAACTTCATTCGTCACTCCAAATCACCTGCTGGAACGCCTATTCTATTTGTAAAAAAAATGATGGTTTTTACAAATGTGCATAGATTATCGAGGTCACAATAAGGTGACAAAACAGAACCACTATCCATTATCTATGATCTTTGAACTTTTAAATCAAATCGGAAAAATAAAAATCTTTACCAAAATTGACGTATGCGGAGCTTACAATCTCGTAAGAATAAAAGAGGAAGACGAATGAAAGACGGCATTTTATACAGAATATAGCCATTTTGAATATAATGTCATGTCTTTTGGTCTTATAAATGGCCCAATAGTCTTTTAGCACATAATGAATGATATCTTTTGAGAGCATCTTGACAACTTTGTTATTATCTACTTAAATGATATTTTGAAATTTTTTAAAAATAAAGAAAATCATAAAAAACACGTTTGTTTAGTACTTGAAAAATTATGCAAATGATGACTCTACGCCAAACCAAAGAAGTATTTATTTCACCAAAATGAGATAGAATTTTTGGAATTCATTGCAACTACAGAGAGTTTGAAGATAGATTTCAAGAAGGTAGAAATTATCTTATCTTGGAAAGTTCTAAAGACTATTAGGGACATATAATATTTCTTTAGTTTTACTAACCTTTATCGGGTTTTCTTCAATAGCTATTCTCATATTGCTGCTCCGCTTACTCAGTTGACAAACAATGACAAACTCAACTGAAGACCATTAGCGGATAAAACTTTTCAAGATTTAAAAACCATATTCACTATGGTTCCAATTTTAGTACACTCTAATTTTTCAAATGCATTCTATATGGAAATCGATGCCTTAGATTTTGCTTTGAAAGTTATACTTTCACAAATAGGAAAAGGCAAAAAGTTTCATCCAATTGCCTTCTACTGTAAAAAAATTTCTGCTGCCGAGATCAATTATAAGATTCACAATAAAGAATTTTTTGCTATTGTGGATTCTTTTTAAGAGTGACATCATTTCTTTGAAGGAGCTACGCACCCAGTGATTGTTTATACAAACTACAAAAATTTAGAGTACTTCATATCATCTCGTGTTTTAAATTGGCGACAAGCTCGATAGAATATATCTCTATCTCAATTTGACTTTATTATCACATATTGATTGGAGAAGCAACAAGGACTATCTGATGCTTTATCAAGAAGATTATACCTTGTACCCAAGACTGGAAAAACAGCATTTGATCCACAATATAAAATTTTGTTGAAGCCAAAATTATTTCGTCTTTGCGCTATAGTTATAACATCATCTATAGATGGAACTTCCTCAATCAAGTGCGCGTTGTAACTATTAGAGATTGTGTATTCTTTAATATCAAGCGTCGCATTAGTGAATAAGACAATTTTAAAGTGGATAGAGATTTGTATTTGTTCATCCCAAAAAGTTCAACACGACTTCGCGATCTTCAATCTCGTCATGACTTCTCAGCTGCGGGCTATTTTAGATACAATAAGACTTAGAACTCGTTTCTAGAGATTTTTGGTGGCCTCAAATGTGAAAAAATGTGAATAATTTTGTTACCTCTTGTAACATTTGTTCAAGATCTAAATATTTTTGGTATTGCCCTTATGGATTTTTGCAACTGTTATTTATTCCACGTTTGCCGTGGTTTTCAATTTTTATGGATTTTATCACAAATTTGCCGCCATCAAATTCATTTGACAGCATTTTTCTTGTAGTGGATCAATTTACGAAAATGACATACTTTGTCTTTTATAAGAAGACTTCATCAAGTAAAGATACTACAATATTATTTTTTGATAATATGTATTGATATCACGGTTTATCAAACAATATTATATCAGATCGAGAACCTTAATTTATATCAAAGTTTTGGAGACATCTTTTCAAGATTCTGAAGATGGAGATCAATTTCTCTTCAGCTTTTCATCTTCAAACTAACGGTTAAACAAAACGGGTTAATCAAATCCTTGAACAATATTCACAATGTAGTATCAATTATTAGCAAGACAACTGGACAACATACTTGTCATTAGCAGAGTTTGCATACAACAAAACTCTTCATGCTTCAACTCAACAAATACCATTTTATTTTAATTATGGCTATGATCCGAAATTTGATTTGTTAAGTTTACTAGCAAATAGTAATTCAGCAGCTAACAACTTTGCAACGCAATTATCGCAAATTCAAGATATTTTGAAGCTTTAATTACAATCTGCTCAAGAGTCTTACAAGACAACTGTAGACAAATATTGCCATCAAGAACCTGATTTTCAAATCGGATATAAAATAAGACTTATTCGATAGAATCTAAGACCAAGCGGCTATGTGACAAGTTAGACTATTGGAGATTGAGACCATTTTTCAGTCTAAAGCAGATCAACCCAGTGGCATACCGTTTGAAGCTACCAAATTCTATGAAAGTACATCCAGTTTTTCATGTATCTCTTTTAGAACCTTATTGGCAGTCACATTTTTCAAAAAAATACAACCGCCACCGCCGAATGTTGAAATTAAGAACCACAATGAATATGAGGTGGAACAAGTATTAGACTTGCGACAAAAGTGGAACAAATATTAGACTCGCGACAAAAGTGGAACAAAGTAAAGTATTTGGTACACTAGAGCGGTTATGATATCAACAAGAGAACGTAGGAACCAACCGAGAATCTCGTAAATGCACCAGAAATGGTACAAGAATTTCATCACTTTTATTTAAATAAGCCTAGGGCTCTTTTTGGAACTCGTCGCTGGAGAAGGAGATAATGTCAGAGACGTTACTTTGGAACGTTTTGTTTTCTTTTACTTTCAACTTTAGAAGATTTTTTACTTTAGAATTCTTTCACTTTAGATCATAATTTATATAGATGTCAAGGTTGAAGTGTTATTTAGACTTGACAACACATCTCTTAGAGCCATCGCTCACCTTTTTTAATATTTATTTCTTCATTTTTGAATCCAAATTCATTCCTAGTTTTTATCAATTATCTTTCTATTTCTATGTCCGTGACTCTATCCATATATCCAATCTATATGATAGTTGAATCTACGGTTGTATTTATTGCTAGTTTGTTAGTTAACAAAATAGAAAAATCTAAAATTCCTTTTAAGATTCATTTTGGATGGAAAATTGGTGATTTTTATAAGAATTCTATTTTTGATACTATTAAAAAAAAAATTGATTGAAGAGGTTTTTGTAAAGATATTCAATTTTGCTACTTTTTGAGGTTTTTTTTACACATTAGAAAAGTTGAATTTTTAGAGCAAACCTACCTGTATACTTTTGGATTTTATTATGTTTTTAGAAAGGTTTTGGAGTATGTATTGCACAAACATTAGGAAAACAACAAAAGATTCTAATAACGTATGGATGGATGAAATGTCAAACATTTTTGTGTGAAACATGCTTACATTCTTTTTTTTTTGGTTCAAAATGGAATGGCTAGGTCTTCAATAAGAGAAGTGGAATGCATTTCACCTTTTTATTTTAACTAATTTCTTGCAAAATTTATTTTTCCAATTGCTTCAAACTTTAAAGATGTAAAACAAAAGATATGAAGGTTGGCAATTGATAACGAATTCAACAATTTAAGAGTCATGCAATGTGAATCACTCCTTCAAAAACAAGTTGCATGATCATGTAGTCATATTATGTATAAACTGTATTTGATTGTTTAAAGCTTAAAATTATATAATAGTTTTGAGTTTATTATATTATGCACAAGCTTAGTGTGTATTTTTCATCAATGTCATTGCTACAAAAAAATTAAGTAAAGACTAAAGAAGTTGATGTGCATAAGTGCAATCTATCTAACTAGAATTAGTTCTTACTGTACAAGTTTTAATAAAGAATATCACTAAAGATTTGAAAGCATTCTTTGTTATGTCAACAGTACTTCTTTAGCAACAACTTTTGATTTGTCACCTTTATGCTCAAAGATTATTAAAATGTATATATGTTGTTGTTTTAAGGGAATTGATATGTGCACATCCAGGGTTTGATATATGCTTGGATTTAGAGACCTTGAATTGGTCTAAAACCACAAAAGAGGTTATAATTGAACAACGCTAAGTGGAAGAGCTTAACTAGGAGGCAAATTTTTACTTTTATTGTTATTTGTAAAAAAAAACTAAGCTTTTTCATTGGGCGTTGTTCAATTGCAACCTCCTCTATCAATGGTTCCAAGGTAAATCAAGGTCTTTAAATCCAAATCTAAATTCAATCTTTCCAAATTCAGCTTGTTGATGATAAATATCTAAAACTTACCCCCTATTTTGCACATATCAAACCTCGGGTGTGCACAAATCAATTCCCTATTTTAAATGTATAAGATATATTTTAACAAGAAAGTAAAGTTGTTTTATAATTTCTTCTATTTTTTATCTAAAATTTTGAACAAAGTGGCTTTTTAGATTTAAAGATGGAAATAAAATCATGCTAATCTTGGTAAGTATTAAAATTAATTGCAATTTATAACAAAATTGAAGGATAGCATTTAAAACCATGGATTGTTGTTTTTTTCTTAACTGGGCTAAAGTACAAATAAAACATTACAATATTGTGTGATTTGGAGTTCAAGTGCATAAATGTTGAAGTTTTAGTTAGTGATACAACTTTAGAAATATCTAATTTTCTTTAAACAAACATAAACTAAATTTATCAAAGTTATAAAAGTTAGATTAAAACCAAATATACAATTGGATTTTGAAAAATCACAATTGAAATGACCAAAACACAATCATTTTGTGGAAAGCAAGGATCTTTAAAACATTAAAGGTGGTGTGTACAGAAGAGCTCCAAACAACATACTCCCTCTGTCCCATATAAAGCTCCAAATAACTTCTCCATGAAAGATTAACTGTATTTTTAGTCATTATGCTAGTGATAAATGCATTCTAGAATCAATATACCACCTACCAAACATCTGCAAAATCTCAAGTTTTTATGTTGCTATTTAGACATCCAAATTTCATGCAAAATGGACCATATTTGTGCATAGTTTGTGAAGGCTGCCGGCTCCTCATTATTTTAGTGTTTATACTCATGACACATGCATTCTAGAATCAATATACCATCTACCAAATGTGTGCAAAATCTCCAGCTTTGATGTTGTTGTTTGGGCACCCAAACTCTATGCAAAAAGTATCGTATCTGTACATGTTGCTAGCTCCTCATTATTGATGATTTAAAGATTAGTAGCAACAATGGTACCTCATATGGACAAGGCTAAGCTTGTTGGAAGAGGAATGCTCTTAAATTGCTTAACTTGCCCCTATGAGATCATTGGACATGATAAATGCTTTCTCAACAATTGAAATTAGCAAAAGGGAGCTTTTTAGTTGGACAAGAACTATGCCTACTTTGGAGCTTTATATTGGGATAGAGGGAGTATGTGACTTCTATTTTATCTATCCATTTTCTCAAAAAGAAGTTAATATACAATAACCTCAATAACACTTAACAACTCAAAATTTCATGAAAACAAAATAGAATGCAACATCTAGTTCTCTTGTCTAATAAGTTCTTCCATAAAAGAAAACCGATTTGGAAGATTTAACATGGTTTCTTCCCTCCACCTCCACCTCCACCTCCACCATGTGCTAGTGCAGCACCACCTGTGGTGGGCCTAAAAAGTATACAATAAACATACAATTTTCAGCTTGCATACATGTGTTCAAATAAGCAATAGTTCAACTATGCTAGTATCATTGATAAATATTTTGAGTATATGTATACAGAGATCATAAAAAAACTAGTATAGTAAAACTCATGTGATAATTCTAAAAGGCATATAATGACAATGTAAGAAATCTACTTACAATCCTATGTAAACCTTGAATGCATCATAAATGCCCCATTGTGCTCCCGTAAGTGTGCCAATCATAAATATCCGTAGTGGTAAGCCTCGTGTAAATAATGCCGTCATGCCAATATCACTAATAGCCTACTTAACAAAATTCAAGAGAAATAAACAAAATTAAAAACTTTGGACAAATCTGTATATAATCAACCATTTTTATTCAAGTGTAGTGGATATGAATTAGGCAATAACAAGTTAAACTAAGCATGTATCATAGTTTGCCTTTTATAAAGAGAATATGTGAGTGTTTCCAAATAGCTACAATCACATGATTGAAATTTAAATTCAAACTACAATTAGTATATATCTGTTTGAATTAGATTTGTATAAAAAATGGAACAACCTAAGGAGGGTAATGGCTACACAAATGAGGATACCTATGGTACTAGTTTAGGAATAAGTGAATTAAAAGTCATAAATTGATTGCTATTGTTCCTATTATTTATATAGACAACTTTTACTACTTCCTTGAGTTGCATGTAGAAATACATGATTATAGAAATTATTGTTTGGAATATTTGAAAGACCTGTCCAATGCTGGCACCCTTCCTACTGTTTAAATAAGACACTAAATTGTCAGCTGGATGAGATACAATAGCACAAAGAACTCCTGCAATGTAACCAGCAGCAAAACTAATTCCCAATTGATAACCTTTTGAGCACTTTTCTTTTGGTATAGGTACCACATGGGCATACAAAGCATCCACAGTTGCTTCAAAACTAGTAAACTTCATCATTGTATCTGTAATAAATGTAAATATTAAAGTTGTTTATGAAATTGATACAATACTACTTGTCACAATAGGTTTTTATTTTTTACAATAGGACATAAAGAAGGTGTATATGATTTGTAAAATGGAATATAAAAAGTATGGATAGAAATTATGGATCTAAAAAACAAACATGGTATTTGTCGTCCCCAGAGCGGCACAATTCCACTATACAATCTGCTCACAAACCATTTTATCACCAAATTAGCTTGACATTGATTAAATATTGCTCAATATGCTCTAGCTAGTAATGCATAGGTTGCATTGAGTTTCTCTAAGGAGATAAGTATATTCAATCAACAAAATCCCTTGTTGTTTGAGATGGATTTGAATTGTAAAATACCATTTATGAATGTTTTGGTGATTATTAAATTTGAGAAGAAGCAATTGATACCCTCTAAAGCCTTCAGTTGCAATAAACTTAGACATGCCGTCTCTAAGACCATTTGCATATCTTGGCATCGTTTGAACTCGCACTTTAACAGCTTCAAAAGGACATAGTGCAATATCTGCTACAAACTCTGCAGATGCAGAACCAGCCAAAAAAACTAGGGCTTTGTGATCTGTTGCAAAAGGCTCTCCTGCCAATTCTGCATAAGTGTGCTTAAAAAACTCATATAAGCCAAATTTGCATGCTCCTTGTAAGCTATAACCGATCACTGTAGGGCCCCATCCTTTATATAATCCTTTAATGCCTTGCTCAGCCAATATCATTTTAAATCCTCCAGCAATAGACGTGTACTTTCTTGGATCAATCTGAAAGTCAATAAGATTTTGTCAAAAATCTCTACATAAGGCAATACAAATTCTATATTCTTTTATCTTGAGCAAAACAATAACATCGTTGGAAATGAAAAAACCAATAGAATAGGAAAACAAAAATCAAGTCATTTGACATAAAAATGAAAGAAATTGAGGTACAAGGATTTGTAGATAAATACATGAACAAAATTTCTATAAAACTCAGAAGTTAAGTTGGTTGTACATACACAAAAACTTTAGATAAAACTCTAAAACCAAAACACATGAGAATTATAAACAAAATAGAATGGATGCACCTGCATATTGCATTTCACAATGTCTAAAGGCGTTACTCCAGTATGTGTAATTCCACAACTCAAAATACCACCAACAGCACAGTAGGCATAAAATTCTCTTGTGTATAATGGTATTTGGCGTGTTTCACTTGCACCTGGAATCATGAATTTTTTTTGGCTGTCATTGGTTACAGTGCTTCTACTTGACCTACATTTCCTCTTTTCAAAGCAAGTTCCTCTCCTAAAGTGTGTCAAAATATTTTCATGAATATGACCAAGTTCCAAAGGACTTTGATTTTGACCATTGCGCTCCAACAAAGTACATCCTGTGGCAACCCTTGTTAAAGCAACCACGGCTCTTGGGCTCTTATATAAATGATCAGGCAATAACCTTTGCTTGTTTGAAGTAGCCATAATACAACACCTAATCTAATTTGCTCCAAGAAGAGTGCTTTGGTGCTACACCAAAACTATATTTACAAAGATTAAAGAAATTTGACAATTGTCATACGTGCACACTTTACAAAACAACATTACAAATTCAAAACCAATAATAAAAAAGAAGAACCTCCATTATCAAATGTAGGTGTTTAAATAATGCAACTATCATATGCCATTTAACCAAAATATGAAAATTTAAATTTATTTCAAAAGTAAAAAGTATTGTGTAGTACTAATAATTGAGCTATAGAACCTCATGATTTTTCTTTATAATTTGTGAAGCAAATTTCAAATATGAATGTACATCTTTGTAGGTGTCACTCAAGTAATTAGAAGAGGCGTTTTGTAGCCTTCAAAAATAGGGAAAGGTAATCAATTTTTAGAATCATGTTATTAATATCAATATTTTGGCATTTGTTTGGTGAAGTCTTTCCATGCATTTACATCAACATTCCTATAACAAATCTCATTACTAATTCAGAGTGTCAAGTTTGGCATCCACAAATTCAAATAAAGTGACAAAGCCATGAATAGAATGATTTGTAATACATTGATTTTTCAAATCAAAATAAACCAATGGCTTCAACAGCCCAACCACATATATTCAAATGGTTTGATAGAAACTAAACATTATTGTCTACTAATTTAAAGTTGAAATGTATATTTTTAGTTGGTAGATTCAACAGAGATATAAAAATAACTTATTATACAAATTTGTTATCTTACACAGTTTTTACCTTGGCTGCATAAAAAGCTTCTTTTTATTTTTAAAATTACATATCGATTTACAACATGGATTTACTATATACTTTTACAATCAATACACTTGAAGAAAAAATTAAACCAAAAAATATGTATTTTGAAACATTTCATTGTGTCATTTGTTTTAACTCTAAATGTTAATAATTGATTATAGACATTAAATTAAGGGAATTGATATGTGCACACCAGGGGTTGATATTTGCACACCCCCTGCAAGGTAAATTGTAGATTTCTACCATCCAAAATCTGAATTTGAGAATTTTGAATTCAGATTTGGACTAAGAGACCATGGTTTACTCTAGAACCATAAAAAAGTTTGCAATTGAACAACAACCAATGAAAAATTGTATTTTTTTACAAACAAAAGTAAAAGTAATATTTTTTCCACTAACTAAGCTTTTCACTAAGTGTTCTTTAATTACAATTTTTTTTAATGATTCTAGAGTAATCCATGATCTCTAAATCCAAATTTGAATTCAAAATTCTCAAATTCAGATTTTTGATGGTAGAAATCTACAATTTATCTCCAGGGGGGTGTGCAAATATCAACCCCGGTGTGCACATATCAATTCCCTAAATTAAATTATACATTATGTTACATGAGTTTTTTAACTACTGCCATGGAATATTGTGATTAGATGAGTTTTTATATCCTAATATTTTGTAGGATCTTAATAAAATATGTATTAAATAAAAATTGGTAAGGTTATAGAATTGTCCCAAAGAATTACATAGCTTATTAATAGCATATACATATAGTTGACAGATGAAATCATTTTGTAATATTTATGTTCATGATCAAACATAATCAAATGAATCAATCACAAATGATATTTACTTTGAACTTACTTGTAGAGATATTCAAATTAGCTCAATATGAGTAATTGTCATCATTTAGAAAAACAACTATTCAATTTTCCATGTGATTACTCAAGTAGGAAAAAAACTAGTCAAATTTTACAACTCTGAACTAGATAGACAAGAAAATTTCTTAAACCTTTGAACCAACTTGTAATGCAATTCCTCCTAGATTTAGAGGATTGATCCAAAGAAATATTTTGAAACAATCAAACAATATCCGTTTACATTAAGTTTAATGTCCACCTCACATGACTACTTTAAAACTAATTTTTAACTATAGAATTAATTGTAAAAATTAATTACCTTATAGGCCAACAAGACCACTACATTTAATAATAAAATCCATGGACAAAAATAATTTAGTGACAACGCCACCAATAATGAGTTAATCTATTCTAGCCAGAAGGTGTTATGGGACAAGTATTTTCCCATTTTATTAATAGCAACACACCAAAATATTATTTAAAAAACTAAATAGCATTTTTGTAATATATTCTCTTGATTTCAAGATATTCATACTCAAAGCCTTAGGTGTTGTGAAGTTTTCAATATATGTGCTTAATTTTGAATTTGGTGTAAAACCAACTATAAAAGGCCTAAATGAAAATTGTGTCTTTTTGACTAGGTCTTTACATGAGAATGAAGGCCACTAGATCCTTATTCTTGACATTAAGTTTCTTAAAGTCCCTACTTGTTCTTGGTATTATTATGATGTAAAATCAATTCAATTCTACTTTATCTATATCTATACCTTCCAGTATCAAATTCTTGTTAATTCCAATTCTCTAAAAAGCTTGTTATGTCATGCACGTAGTATGTTTTTAACATTTGTACTATTCTAACAATTAATGAGTTTTACCATTTTATTGATAAACTGATTGCATGTCTTACTTACAATCAAAAAATTGTTTTGAGGGTACAACTTGACTAACAACCCAAATTGTCATAAAACTTATTAAACTTTGAAGCTAGCAACTAATAGTCCAAATTTCAAAAGAATTCAACAAATGTTGTAATTGAAAAGACATACCCAAAAGGGAAAAATGGATTAAGATTTTGACTTGTCCTTTAGAGATTAATGGTAATATTGGCATAAGATAAGAGTGCTTTAATTTGTTGATTTACTAAATTAGTTTGTAGAAAATTATTAGCTTTGAAAGATTCTTAAATTTGGGCACACATTGTAGAGAATTATGGTATGTAAGCAAAAATTAAACTTATCAAATGCAACATCCAATTTCATACTTTTACATATCACAACTTCTATATTTACTTATTGTACTTATATACTTACAATATTCTTAAAAAGCTTGAAAATTTGAAAGGCTTTCTTAAAGCATATGTATTATTTCTTTTCCTTTTGTCTCTTTATGGCCTCCCAATGATTGTATTTATATTCTCAAAAATGAGTTTGGTTAAAAGACAATAAAAAGGTTCACTTTTTTAAACAACATATTAGAAATCTTGGCTAGAAGAATAGATTAAATTATAAATAAAACTAGATAATCTACTTTAAAGCACAAATTATCCAACCGTTGTCCTTTCAAACTCAACCACACATTTGCATTCATAAGTGTTTGCATTACTACACTAAATATTGCATTTAGGTTGCCTAAATAATTAGGTTGCATTATCCAAGAAAGCTACCTCATGACTCATTGCTTGGCCATTTGGATGAGCATGTAACTCTCTTTAAATTAGGATTTCACATTGTTTACAACTTAGACGCCATTAGTTCATTTTTCCACATCATTGTTATTGTTAAGCCCTTGTTGTTATTAAAGACTGTTTATTACATTGCTGAAAATTACTGTGGTATTAGTAAATACTGTAATATGTCAAGAAATTAGTGTGAGGCAACATAAATGCACTATTTAGTGTACAGATTTAAAATACAATCTACAACATCAAAACACATTTGAATGACAATATCTTTAGTTTTTTGTAGCTAAGTTTCGTTTGCATTGTCCATTCCCACAATATCATTCTTTGTCATCATACCCTACAACACCAATGTCTTTGACCTGTTATCCAACTTAAAAGATTAAACAGGTGGCTTTGCTGTATGGCAATAGAAGCAGCAGAAGCAGTCTTGCACCAACAGCCATCGGATTACCAAATAATATGTGCTCTTGTAGTCTACGAATGAGCCGTGGATCCACATAATTTGATGCTTATGTAATAAATTTCCCACAAGCAATCTCCACGATTTGTCACAAATCTCACATTCTAGACTAGTTCTGAGATTGAGCTACTTCTATACTGTACAAAAGGTGCAAAAAATGATGCAAAGCACCCAAAACACATTCTCCAAGTAACAGAAACAGTGAGGAGTTCATACCTGAAGATACGTACAATTTTACACCGTGTCAGGCATGCTAAAACTTGCAGAGATAGGGGTACAGAACAACGACACCACTCTAAAGACAAGCAGATTGTCAAAAAAAAGGTTAAAAATAAGATCTCTATGCATTTGCATAACTGAGATTAATCGTGACCAAAGTCCCACTCTTCACCAATAATCCTCACAAGAACATTTCCCGTTGTGAAATCTATGGAACCTGTTGGAGTCTCGAGCAATGATATCTCGCCCAACCAAATGAGAGATGAATTTGGACGCCGTGTGGCAATCCCCACATATCCTCAGGTTCTTAAAAATGCGGATGGGCGTGCCAGGAGGGGAGCTGATGAGCCCAAACGCAATGGCAAGTCGTTCACTGTGCAAGCAGAGCGACGTTTCCTGGTGCGCTTTGCCCGTGTCGTGCAGCACAAACTGTGTGTCAGGAGAATAGCCAGCACCGGCCATGAGACCAGAGAGTCTCCTCAGCTCAGCATGAATCTCTTCCGTCTGGGGATGCGACTGGCCATCAGCCACAAACTCATGAATAACGTTCTCCACTTCAATCCAGCTCCGTCCTGGCTCCTTGCGCACTCCTTTTCCTTCCATCACTCTCCGAACTTTTGCAACGTCGTCCCATCGACCCACTGCAGCATACACATTCGAAAGCAACACGTAAACAGCGGGATTCTGGCTGTTGAGGTTGAGAGCCTCGTGTGCCGCCTGCTCTGCAAGCTCCACATTGCCATGCACTCTGCAAGCTCCCAGGAGAGTCTCCCACACAGCAGCATCTGGTGCAACAGGCATTAAGTTGATAAACGTCTCTGCTTCCTTCAATCTCCCCGCACGGCCAAGGAGCCCGACCATGCAGCCGTAATGCTCGATTGACGGTGAGATCCCGTACTGGCTTTCCATATCAGCAAACTTCTGACAGCCCTCGTTCACCAGCCCTGCGTGGTTGCAGGCCGAGAGGACGCTTGTGAACGTCGAGCCATCAGGCTTGATTCCTGCGCTTTTCATGCGGTTGAAAAACTCGAGAGCCTTTGTAGCGAGGCCGTGTTGGGAGTATCCATTGATCATGGCGTTCCATGTCACCACATTCTTCTCGGTGATATTGTGAAATACTTCCTCGGCCTCTGCCAGGCTACCGCATTTGGAATACATCGTGATTAATGCTGCTCCGACGTGCACATCGTTGGTGTACTTCCTTTTGATGATCTCTGCGTGCACTCGCTTGCCTTCCTCCAGAGCTGAACAGCTAGAGCATGCATTTAGCAAGCTGATGAAAGTGTACCTGTTTGGGGTAACGGCTTTGTCCTGCATCTGGAGAGCTACTTCCAGTGCTGCTTGACCTTGACCTTTCTGTGCATATCCTGCAATCATCCTGTTCCATGCGGCAATGTCCCGGCTGGACATTTTGTTAAAGACTGCATGAGCTTCGGTCATGTTTCCGCTCTTGGTGAACATGGTGATGAGAGCGTTGCCCACGCCAATATCGAGTTCGTAGTCAGTGTTGAGAATGTAAGAGATGACCTTTTCCCCCTCGTCAGCAGCGCTGGTGCATGCTTTGAGAATGCTACTGAAGGTGGCTTTTACGGGACTCAACCCCTCGCTTTGCATTTGCCAGAAAAACTGGAAAGCTTCGGTTTCTTCGCCATGATCAGCCAAGCCACCAATCATGGCAGTCCACGTCATGACGTCTCGGTTAGGCAGGTTGTCAAAAACGTCGCGGGCGGCCTCCAGGCTGCCACTTCTGAGGTACATGCCGATGAGAGCGTTTCCCAGTTTCACATTGCGCTGGAGACCGCTCCGAGTGATGCGCCGATGGATCTGCTTCCCCTGTCCCAGGGTCTTACAAGCAGAGAGCACGCTTGTGAAAGTGATAGCGTCCGGCTTCCAGCCTCCCTTTTCCATGTCCTGAAACAGCTGGAACGCGGCTTCACTGGAGCCGTGTTGGGTATATGCTGCAATGATGGAGTTCCACGAAACGACATCCTTCACTGGCATGCCTTCAAACACCTTCTGAGCCTCATTCACACTTCCACATCGTCTGTACATGTTGATAAGTGCGTTTCCAATGAGAACGTTTGACTGAACTCCACTTCTCACGATATCGTGATGGATCCTCTTCCCCTCGGTCAATTCTCCTGGGTTCCCACAAGCACTGAGAAGGTGCAAAAAAGTGACTCTGCCAGGCTTCATTCCTTCAGACTGCATCTGCTTGTAGAGCTTCAAGGCTTCTTCTCGACCCTCCCCTCGTGCATAGCTAGCAATAATGGCATTCCAGGAAATCAAATCCTTCTTGCGCATGTTCTCAAAGAACGCGCGAGCTCTTTGCAAATCCCCACATCTTGCAAACATGCTAATGAGGGCGTTCCCAATTTGCACGTCTGACAAGAGGCCATCTTCGCTAATGTGTGCATACACAGCCTCCCCTAAGGTCAAAGCTTTTAAGGTAGAGCATGCGTTCAGGATACTCATGTAGGTAGCTTTGTTTGGGATCACGCCTTCAGATCGCATGCGGTAGTACTGCTCAAAAGCTTCATCATTGTTCCCATGTCGAGCAAGCGCTGCGATCAATGCATTCCATGCGACCACATCTCGACCTGTGATGTCCTCAAATGCTTGCTTGGCCTTCACCACGTCCCCACACCGAACGAACATGCCAACCAAGGCGGTACCGACACGAACATCCGACTGTAAACCCGCCTTGATGATGAGCTCGTGCATCCTCTTCCCATCCACCACAGACTGAAACGCATCAAGCACGTTGATATACGTCACTTTATCCGGTGAGATCCCCTCCTTCAACATCTGCTCATAAAGGCTGACACACTCCTTCACATTCCCCTGGCGTGCATAGAATCCGAGCATGGCATTATAAGAGACCACATCTCGAGGAGAAATGCGATTGAAGACGTTACGAGCGGCAACTGAATCCCCACACCTGCCATACATGCTGAGAAGAGAATTCTCCACTCGAGGATCATGATGGTACCCGAAGTTGATGATCAGAGAATGCAAAAACTTTCCCTGTTGCAACGCCCCGGGAGTTGCACATGACGTGAGCATGCTGATGTAAGTGATCTTGTTTGGAATGAACCCTTGCTCCTGCATTTCCTCAAAGAGATGGAATGCCTCCTTCTTCAACCCTTGCTGAGCGTACCCTGAAATCAACGAGTTCCACGATATCAAGTCTCGGCGGGACATTTGTTTGAACACGTGATGAGCGTCCGACAGGCTTCCGCACTTCACGTACATGCTGATGACCAAGTTGCTCAGGAATACGTCGGTCTTCACCCCGGCGTTGATCAGCTGAGCGTGGGTTCGCTTCGCCTCGAGAAGGGATCGATTCTTTGTGCATCTCTGCAGGAGCGTCACGTACGCCGCACGGTCCATCTGAGATAAATCCTTGGCCTTATCCCGGATCCCTTCGACAAGCACCAAGTTTGCAGACGCGCCACCGGTCGCGCCAACTCTCGGCATGCGCTGCTCTGATTCCAGCCATGCTCTCGTTGCCATACAGCGAATCCATACCCCCCTGTACCATTCGAAACTCCAAAACAATCAAAACGGAGCTGCAAGCCATGCTCTAAACCCTAAATCCTAACCCTAAAAACCCCAAACCCTAAATCATATTCCGGTTCCCGTTGCAAGCTATTTCATCTTATCTCCTAACTTTGACCAGAAATATCAAACAACAAGACAATAGAATCATGGGAAAATTTCATGGGTACACCTGAAGTTTGCAATAATTTCATAGATACCCCTGCTTTTTCAGAAATTTCATAGATACCATAGGACCAAAATTTTCAAGCGTTTTTTATTGTTGTGCATGCCAATTTCCTTCTCTCTTTGTGCGCACACTACTTCTTTCTTATTATGCATGCGCACAAAGGAAGAAGGGAAGTGGCATGTACAACAACAAAAAACACCTGAAAATTTTGGTTCAAGGGTATTTGTGAAATTTCTGAAAAAGCAGGGGTATCTATAAAATTGTTGCAAATTTTAGGGGTATCCATGAAATTTTTCTTAGAATCATATACGTGCAAGAGAAAGCAAGAGAAAGCAGAGGAGGAGACCTTTGTATGAAAATTTGATCACAAAACAAGGTCCACCAAACGAAAGAAGATGTACCAGTACCTTCTTCCAGGTGAGGGTTTGCGCATTCGAATGACGCTCCTCCAGAAGCAGCGGTACATCGAGCAAGCTCATAGTACCTCAATCCACGCGCATCGGGAAAAACGCTCCTGAGCTAAAACCCGAAAATCCCGCTTTTCTCATTTCACCGAAAATTCGCACTGCGTTACGACACCGCCACTCTGATGGTTTTCCTCTGTCATTCTTATAATCACAGAGAATTTCTACAAACTCAAACATTCACAAACCGAGTAACCTATCTTGGATTTACAACTAGCTCGCTCAGGCACTTTCACAAAAAGTATTACTATCAGTAATTTGCTTCACAAAAAGTATTATTATTAGTGATTTGCTTCACATAAAGTCATTGCCACAATTCAATTGGAGTCGATTCTAAGCAGAAAATGGCAAGTTCTGAGCCAACCCTGATTTGCACCAACACGGGACCCTAGGCACAGAACCTCCCGAATTGCACTCTCTCTATCTTGCGACAGTTCCGTATTTGCACCGGCGTACTCAGAGGTGCAAATTTCGATGTGATAATACGGAGGAAATATAGAGTAGAATGGGTGGAGGTTTTAGGGGCCAAAATCTTACATTTTTTTATAGTTTTAGTCATGGGTTTGGTCATATTAGGTCTCTACAACATATTCACTCTCCTGGATTATGAAAAAAATTGGTCTAAGGTAGGAGGCTCATAAACCGACCATCGAAGGGCTGAAACTAAATTTTGGGGAGGTGGAATTTCTTGAGTTTTTTTTTTCAGGAAATTTTCCTTGAAAGACAAGAAGAATTGGCATCATCTAATCCAAGTTGTTTCATATTTTTTGAAGTTTTGTGAAATTAGTTATGAAATTTTGAAGTTACAGCGACATAGGGCTCTAAAACCGTCCACCTCCTCAAATGTACTTTACTTATACATTGTCAAAGCCTATGAAAAACAACATATGCAGACTGAGTACATTTGAGAAGGTGAAGAGTTTTAGAACTTGAGCAAAATATGAGCCACCCACCTTAAGCCAAAGTTAGCCTGTTGAAGTGGCAAAAAAAAGAAAAGAAGATAAATATATGGAAAACTTCAAACATGAAAAAACTAGCAATGTTTTTCAAAAAGCTTAATCATAATATGTTGGATTATAATTATAGAAATATTGGGTGCATGCCCGGGTAAAACCGGTTGGAAGTGGGAATATGGAATTTTAGCCGGTAAAGCTCCAAAATCTCCCCAAACATCAATATGAACAATTGGAACTTTCAAAGAAAAAACATCTACACCTAAATTGCATCACGCATCTAAATTAGAGACTCCTAATTTCACACGCACAATGGGCACATATTGATTTTTAAGAAGTATGTCATCTCAACTTTCAAACTTGGAAACTTGGGTACATTTGAGATTAATGGCAAATAAATTTCAGTACCTCACAATAATTATGAACCGTTTCCAAATTCTTCCTTGATGAGTTTGAAATCTTTAATGATAAATTTTCATCTAAAACCTACCCACCTTAAGGATAGGAATGGTAGCATGTTATGTTATATTTTTTTATCGATTTTTTTGGTGCATAATGCCTCATGAGTTGAGCATTACATTGACGCAAACCATAGAAGGAAATTTTGCGGTTTAAGGTAGCAACACCCATAATTATCATTGTATCCATAACCATCACCTTTAAAATTTTGGAAAATTTGTGGAAGTGAACAGATGTAATTACAAGGATATACAACATGTGAACATAAGATCTTAGTGTTGGTATTAGGTGCAGTTGTAATCAGCTTTTAAAAATTCACAACTTATTCTCACAGTATTCAAATAATACATTCAAAAATACAAACTCATTATTTTGTCTCTTGCTAATAGGATCTTACAATTTGCTAGATGTTTATTAATAATTGTCATGTTCAAAACCCTTAATTTGATGATTATAGGTGCTGCTACCTTAAAATGTCCAAAAATCAACTTGAATGAATGAAAAATGCATAGAGCCTATTGCTTCAGTAGAAAAATTGTGCAATACTTCTCAAAACCCTAATTTATGCTAAATTTTCACACACTTGATATGACAATGGTAAAGCCGCTCTTCTATCCAAGAGGGCCCACGGTTCCCGAGCCCGGAGGACATGCCTTTAAAACCACGTCACGACCAGCATTCCCAAACATAGTTACATTTAGCAACACTATTTAGTCTTTCACCCAAAAAATTGTTAGAGGCATAACATTCAATAGCGCTCATTATGCCTGCCCTCCCTTCAGATGAAGAGTGTGGAATATTCTACACCCATCAGTAGTTAAGAAGACATATGGCTGAATTTGTCAGAAAGTTTATGAAAGAGGGGCTCAATTTAGTGCACATACGTCGATGTGGGAGCTAGTCATGTCAAAAAAATTAAAAAATAAAATAAAATAAAATAAAATTTGGGTGTCATCATGAAGTTTGTGGATGATACCTGAAGAGAGGAGAGGCAGCCTCTCTTCAGGCTACTGAATGTTATGGGAGATGTGAATTTCACTACGTACAATTTTGAATAAAAATGGCACGTTTTGCAAAGTGTCGAGAGCATATAGCAGTATTTTAGGGCACTTGAGCTAATTGTGGCAGTCGCATTTAGGAGCGCACTGGTCATCACGGAAGTCTCACTTCGTGGCAGCAATGAAGTCTGCAAGGACCTCGCCGGATTCGGAGTGGATTGTGGAAGCATATCCCTATGGATTCTCCTTCTTTTTCTCCTTTGGCTGCTATACCGGCCCCGCCAATTGTGGTCCCGTGCTTCTTCTTCGTCTTCTTGACGTACCGATGGACTTCTCCGCACTTCTGTGCTTGTGAAGAAGTGTGTCTGCCGGCATCGATGCCTGCCGAGCACGCCATCGCCATCTTCTCGCATTTGCAAATTTCTCGACCCTTACACGCCATGTGTTAGTTGTTCTTTAATTCGATCACCTCGGAATCATCGTTATTGAATTTTGCTTGTATACGTTACATACCGTTGTGATTACGCCGTTGTTGTTATTGTGGATCAATTGAGGAGTTTCAGTGCTGGGAAATGACAGAGCGGCATGTCCGAATTGGTCGCTCCGTGCGGGGAATCACGACGGAGTTGATGAATTATGAGTTGTAGTTTTAGGGCAGAGCTTGTGGCGGATCATGTGAATTTTGAGGTCGGTTTGTCGACTGGTGATGTTTCCGGAGCAGAGGACTCGGTTGAGGTGAGAGTTGAGCTGCAGTAACAAGATTTTTTTGCCACACAAGGGGCATGCAAGTGATCGTTGAAGTGGAGCATTATGAAGAGGTTTGTGTATATAAACGATCGGGATCCATTAGGTAGCCAGCACTGCCTCAACAAAGTCTCCAACACCAAATACAACATCTTCAATTTCCTTCCCAAGAATCTTTGGGAGCAATTCAGGTATCTTACGAATTCCTATTCTGTTTTTTTTTTTTTTAAAATTATTATGACGCAGGTCCCGGCCTGTTTTCTTAGCTGGAAATTTGTAGTCTTTTACAGATTTTTCTCGTGTAGAAATCAGTCCGCGAGGTCTTACTGCTTTCTGACGGGAAAATGGCATTAGGTCAGATTTTATTTTCTTCTCCTTTTTTTTGAATGCTAAGGAAGTAGGTTTCATTGCATAAACCGGCACTCGGACATATGGATTTGTCAAAAAGGCGCAACTGACCATCCAGTGATAAAAACTGGAGTTTGAGAGAAGAAAAAATCAGGTCAAGTTTGGGTGTGATGTGGAGAGTATGAAGCAGTTTATGGTTATTGATACATGACGTGATCTTTTTTTTTGGTATTGGCAGCCGGTTTATGAACAAGTACTTCTTGCTGATCGCCGTCCTGCAATTGTGGCCGCTGATTACGCCGGTGAGCCCTGTGAGCACGTGGGGTCCACTCCTTGTGATCTTTGCAGTGTCGGCAACCAAAGAGGCCTGGGACGACTACGGTCGCTACTGCTCGGATAAGGAGTTCAATGAAAAGATCGTTCGCGTTGTGAAGAAAGGTGTCCAGATTCCCGTATGTCATCTCTTTGAACTTCTCCCTGTTTTTGATGTTCACATTGCTCCTATGAAGTTGTTATACCGTTAGTTGCTACGCTCTGTCAGACAAACTTTTCTCATGTTCAAGCAAGGGAAAGTTTTGGTATTTTTCGTTGCATGCGTGTTTCAGCTAAGAAATGTGTATGAAATTAGTTTCTTAGAAAACTTGCCACCAACTCTTTGACTAGAGATGGACATGTTGGTCTGCTTAAACCTTAAATGTGTGTTCATTCGCAGACTCAAGCACAGGAGATCGAGGTTGGGGATTTGGTCTGGCTGCATGAAAATGACGAAATTCCGTGTGATCTGGTGTTATTGGGCACGGCGGAGCCCATGGGGCTATGTTATGTTGAAGTAAGTTTTAAAGCCTATTATTTAGAGAGTATTTTTATGTTCGGCACTCACCAGGGTCAATAGGTATATTCAATGGTAGCATTGTTCATGGATTTGAGCTAGATCACAGCCTCGTTTAGAATTCTGGTTTTGAGAGTTATAGCAGAAAACTGATGATGGATCGTTACTTGATTCTGTAGACATCCGCTATGGATGGAGAGACGGACTTGAAGACAAGAGTAATTCCTGGACCTTGCCATGGACTGTCAGCCGAGGAGCTCCTCAATCTTAAGGTGGGTGGCTTTCAAACCACAGTAAATTTCTCCATGGTAATGAAATATGTTTGGAGAATTTTCTTTGTGAAAGCGTGACATAAAATTTCCTACACCGAAGTTGTATTTATAATTGTAGAATTCTCTAGGTCAACGATAAGTGTGCTTTTGTTACAGGGGGTGATTGAATGTCCGGAGCCCGACAAGGACATTCTCAGGTTTGATGCAAGAATACAGATTTCTTCACCATTTGACGACAATGATTTCTCTCCCTTGACTATCAAGAATACTCTATTACAGTCTTGTTATCTTCGCAATACAGAATGGGCTTGCGGAGTAGCGGTTTACACAGGTTGGTGTTGAAAGACATCCATGATCATATGAATTTTCTATTAAAATGCAGCTGGTTGAGGTTTCTCTGATTGTTACATTGTCGCTTCCTTGCATTGTTAGAATTACTTACAACTCAGGGCTCAATAATGAATCTTTGTTTAGTTTCCAAATCTGTATTTCGTGTAAGTCTGATAATGCTCTGTTGAACTTCCTACAGGCAACGAAACAAAACTCGGTATGAGCAAGGGTATTGCAGCACCGAAGCTTACAGCTGCGGATGCCATGTTGGACAAGCTTACAACCACCATCTTCATTTTCCAAATCGTAGTGGTCCTGATCTTGGGTGTGGCCGGCAACATTTGGAATAATTATGAGAAGAGAAAGGTGTGTGTTAACAATATCATTATGTTGCATTTAGAAGGCCGTCAAAGGTGCTTAACGTAAACTCCTAGCAGGCATATGATTTATAGTTATTGACAGACTAATTTGATTGATAATATGTATAAATATGGTTCAGATGGGGCTAAATTACCTATCACCGGAATTAGTGAAGAACTTAGTATGTCTTTGTCAACAAAGAAATAAAACTGAATAAGAGAAAGCCTATATACGAGTTACTGAAAACTGCTAAAACAATTTATGCTCCCCCAATTTTAGAGCCTCCTGGCCCTGTAGGCTTTTCCTTTTATACCGGGTGTCATTGTCTCAACAACCGGAAACTCCTACAATACTTCTTAATATTTTATGACTGCGAATGTTGGAAATACTGCCATTTAAACGAGTGCACTATGTAAGAAAAATGAAATTTGTTACTTCTACTGTTTCATAATTTATTGCTTGTTCATTATGCAGATATGGTATTTGCGATTTCCTAAAAAATCAGAGTGGTATGACTTCTTCGTCATCCCGTTGCGCTTTGAATTACTGTGCTCTATCATGATTCCTATTTCAGTGAAGGTATGAGGCATTTCTTTCAAATTTGTTAGTATTGATTGGCTGTGGTCAGTGCTTGTTTTGACATTTGAAGGCCTATTCATTTGAATGTCATACTTCATATATCTTCATGTTTACCTCAAGCTCTTTTATATGGAGCAGGTTTCTTTGGACCTAGCAAAGAGTGTCTACTCAAAGTACATAGATTGGGATCTTCAGATGTATGATCCACAGACAGGCACTCCAGCAGTTGCAACCAAGTGCGTTTCACTCTCCGTACTACTTGTCGTGAGTTGTACTTGTAAGTCTGATGTTCTGGTAACGTGCACTGTTTTACGTCTCAGCAACAGTGACGGTTTTTAAGAAAGTAATAAAAAAGTGGAATGAACCTTTCCTTCTTTGATAATGGGTGCAACTTGTGTTGTGAGGATCTTTTTATACAGTAAGGTCCTTTTTACTTCCCATGATGTGAAGTTTTTTTTGGGTCGTTTTTGTGGTTGCTAAAAGAGTTAACTATGCTGAGTTTTAAAAATTTCCAATGCGTAGTTGTCAATAATATGTAGTTTTCTACAGTTATTGTTTTGAGCACTTGTTGGACTGCTTTTACTTCTGTCATCCTACGCGGCTCCTAGTTTTATGGAAGAACCTGTATTTTTGTGTCCGCTGATTGCAGTACAGCTATTAGTGAAGATTTGGGACAGATAGAATACATTCTCACGGACAAGACTGGAACCCTCACTGAGAATGTGATGCTTTTCAAGCGCTGCTTTATAAATGGTGTATATTATGGCAACGAAAGTGGTGATGCTTTGACAGGTCTGTTGAATCAACTCCTTGAATTGTAAGTGATGGAACATTTCATGATTTGTGTAATTTAGTTTTATCACTCGCGCAAATTGTGTTAACTTAGTGCTGGTAGATGTCGTGTTAATTTTCTAATGATCTAATGTTTCTATTAATTAGTATTAGTTTACTATTTTTACCTCTGTAACTCTTACAGGGAGGATCTTTTGAGATGAGTTAAATCACATGATTTCATTAGCTGGTGTTCACCTTGAATTTGGTGAAATCTGGTGACCCAATAAAGTATTCCTTAACAGGTTCTTATTGCTTTATTGCTTCTGACGAATTTCTGGTTTTACAGATGAAGATCTAACGAATGCTTTGTTGGAAAAGGTGCCCGAGGTCATCAAGTTTCTAATGGTCATGACAATCAACAATACCGTTGTACCACGCTCAAGGTATGGACTGCATTTGATCATACTCTCTTGTAATATACAACTCTAAGTTTCTACCTTACTAGCGAGGTGGAAGTTTGTTCATTTTACAACAAGCAAACAAGTTTATAAGCTAAGAAACCTTTGACTAACGTTTTTTTTGGGTCAGTGAAAATGGAGGCCTGCAGTATAAGGCACAATCACAGGATGAGGAGGCACTTGTTCAAGCAGCTGCTCAGCTGCAAATGGTGCTTTCTTCCAAAAAGGGATCATTTGTTGGTAAGCATCATGCTCACTTTTTAAGTTCATAAGTTACATTGCTATTTTCGAAAGAACCTTGACTTGTCATTGGCCATTCTGTTTAATTTCCACTCCATTAAAAAACTTCATTCGAGTTAGAGAATTAGAGAGTTCTGAAAAAATGGTAATAGAAGGTGGGTTGTGGATCATGCCACTGTATCTCATGTTAGTAGACGCACAACACGAAGCGATTGATTTTAAGTGACGAAGTTTGAGATGTGAAGATTTTTTTGCCTAAAACTCTGATTATCTGTTCTGCAGAAGTAAATTTCTTAGGGGATATTTTGGAGTTTGAAATTCTCAATATCTTGGAGTTCACATCAGACCGCAAGCGCATGTCTGTCGTAGTGCGAGATTGTTCGAGAGGAAAACTGCAATTGCTCACAAAAGGCGCCGATGAAACTGTTTTCCGCATACTTCGAGCTGGTATGCTTTGATTCCAACTTCACTAAACACTCTGAGGAACAAAGTAATTACGAGAGGCAAGAGTAATATTGTTTTTTCTAATTTAGTGTGAAAGTTGCAAATTGTTGTGGGCATGTTAACTTTTCACCTACTGCAGTTATAATCATCAGTGTATCGTGTATTTAGTTTATTGATTGGCAACGATTAAAGGCCGATTATTTCATGGACGTTCATCTCTATTCCTTCAGGATTTCTTTTTGCAGCATTGAATGTGGAACACTCACAAGCTTTTTCTTTGCAGGTGAACGAGTGCAACAAGTCGCGGATGCTATCGACCAGTACTCTCAGCTTGGCCTCAGAACCCTTTGTTTTGCTTGGAGGGACCTTGACGAGGAAGAGTATTTAGCATGGGCTGCCAAATTTAATGAAGCGAGTGCTGCTTTAATAAACCGTGAGGTTAGTTAGCCTCTTCTCTATTGCTCGTAAGGTGTCTCTTGACGCAGGAGGACAGTTAAACTTGGAACTCTAATAAGTTTGTTAAGTGTCGATGCACTCATCCTTCCTGTAACCGTGGAGTTAACCTGAAGGAACGTTCAACAAATGATGTTAGCGTCTCTCTCTGCTGGTAAAACGCTTTTTTCCTTTCCAAAGTACCTATTTTGTGGCTTACATACGTTCCGATATCTTAGACTGGTATGCTGTGGTTTTGGTGTGTGCATAGTTGAGGATTGCAGAAGTTTGTCAACTTTTGGAGAAAGACTTGGAGTTGCTGGGTGCATCTGCGATTGAGGACAAGCTTCAGGTTGTGTCACAAGCCTGCAATGGTGTATGATGAAGAAGTTCTACATTTTCAAATTACATATTGATTTTTTTTAGCATCCTAGGAATTGCCTTCTTGGTTCAAACATAAACCTCGGAACGTGTCTGTCACCCCCACCTCTGCATACTTATGGGTCAGCTTACCATTAGCATGGGGTATATGTTGACAGGACGGAGTTCCGGAGACTATTGCGTCCTTGAGAAAAGCAGGCATTAATTTCTGGTTACTCACTGGAGACAAGCAGACTACTGCCATACAAATTGCACTTGCTTGCAATTTTATATTGGCAGGTATGTCTTTCTAGAATTTTTGTTTATTTGAGTGGACCCGAAACTCATGTATATTGGATTTAGTTTTGCAGTCAATCATTTAAATCCTACTTGCTTGGTGCGTGGTTGCAGAGCCAGAAGGTCAATTACTCAAAATTCAAGGCTCAATCCCCATTGATGTAGCTATCAGCATAGAGCGGGTGTTGCAAGTTCTGCGCACCAGGAGTTCAGAGAACAAGGTAAAAGAGCGTGGTCTTCTATTTTCCATGAATATTGCTAAACTTCATCATTCTGTATCAATACTGGCCTTTTAAATATTCCAATGGTGTACTTTTTTCCAGAACATTGCATTTGTGATTGATGGATTCACGTTGGAGCTTGCGTTGGAGCATGCAAGGGTGGCTTTCACGGAACTGGCATTGTTAGCCAAGACAGCCTTATGTTGTCGTGTTACTCCGTCACAGAAAGCAGATGTATGTTTCTTTTCCTTTTAGGTATCAGTTTGAAACGTCTCCACTTATCATATGCATGGTCACCTTCGTTGAAATGGCGTGTTTCCGAAGAAAGAATTGCTCTTGTCAAGTTCGTAGTGCTGTAAAAACTAGAACCGGTATAGATTTGAGATTTACGACGACTAACTGAAAGTGCGCTAATTTCACTAATCCGCCTTTTTAACGAATATGAGGTTGAAGACATGTGCCTAATAAGGTCAGATGTTGAATCGCAGCTGGTTGGGCTGGTCAAGCGTTGCGATTACAGAACACTAGCAATTGGAGACGGAGGCAACGACGTGAAAATGATCCAGGCGGCGCATGTTGGAGTAGGCATCAGTGGTCGCGAGGGTTTGCAGGCAGCCCGGGCCTCAGATTACAGTTTTGGGAGTAAGTTCATAGTGTTTATGTTTAGGCGGATTTCTTCTTTGTTATCCATTTCTCAAGCGATTTTAGCCTTTGTTTGACTCTACACTGAAACTAGCTGTTGCTTTAGTAGCATATTCATGTGGAGGATACACATGGTTCATCGGCACAGATATAAATTTGTAGATATAGTTCATTTTATCAGGTCGACAGAGGTTGAATTAGCAACTGCACTGGGAAATGTGTACTCACACCAATCAACGAGCTAACTTGTGTTACCTGCTGCAGAATTCAAGTTCTTAAAGCGGCTGATATTGGTGCACGGAAGATACTCTTATAATCGAACTGCCTTTTTAGCGCAATACTCGATCTACAAATCACTAGTTATTTGTTTTGTTCAAATTTTGTAAGAGACTTCCAGTGTCTTTCTTTTCACCTTTTTCATCCATTTCCTTTCAAAAACTCTGCTTCAGAAGGCAGTCATGAATTCAGTCATCGGGCTCGTTTGGACACAAGCACTAATACTTTCGATTGATTCTTTCAGGTTCGCATTCATATCTGGTGTATCTGGGACTAGTCTCTTCAATTCATTAAGCCTAATGGCATACAATGTAATTTACACCAGCATCCCAGTCATGGTAACGTCACTTCTTGACAAAGATCTCTCAGAGAAGACAGTTCTGCAACATCCAGAGATTCTCTACTTCGCACAGGCTGGGAGGTACTATTTCTGCCACTCTTCCCTTTGTTATGTATAGAGTACCCCGCCAATTGTAATGCTATTTAAGGTAGTTGCTAACGTAAACCCGACCATTTGTAATTCGGTTAAGTTCTCCATAATACTTTCTGTTGGGAGAGAGAGGGAATGGGGGGTGGATTTTCTACTAGTATATCTTTCACACTCTTTATGTGGTTTTTTGCAATGTGGTTTTTGACGTAGCTGTTTTCCTGCTACAGGTTAATCAACCCAAGCACATTTGCTGGCTGGTTTTTACGCTCAATCTATCATGTAGGCTTCATCCAAAAATTTCTCTCTACGCGTTTCTCTTCTGGTTCCTCTGTTTGCAACCTTGTAAATGTATCAAATTTCCGAATGCCATCAATATGTCGAGTCGAGGTACTGTTGCCTGTTGCTATTTTCAGCATAAAAGTATGTAAATTAGTACGCAGGCTAACCCTGAGTTATGAAATTCCTACTGTCAGGCAATAGTTGTCTTTGTCGTGACCGTCCGCGTATATGCTTACGATAAATGCGAGATGGTGGAAATGTCGATGGTGGCCTTGTCTGGGTGCATCTGGTTACAAGCCTTCCTTGTGGCGATTGAAACCAAGTAAGGCTCCTCAGCTTCTTCAGTTTTGTAGTTTGTGTGCGCTCCTCCCCCTAAGACCAGGGTTTTTTTGCAGCGTTTCTATCTTTGGCATGATATCAAATCTTTCAGCAATATATGAAAAACCAAGTAGTATTAGTTATCTGTTAATTCTGCTGTGTTTTTTTTTTTTTTTTCCGTACTGAATGCTATTTCTTCTTTTGCAGCTCTTTCTCAGTGTATCAGCACTTGGCAGTGTGGGGCAACGTTGTCATCTTCTACTTGATCAACCTCTTCTTGAGCTTGTGGAAGCACTATGGCATGCACACTGTCATGTTTCGTGTCTGCTCTGATCCAGTCTATTGGTTATCCCTTCTGGTACGCACTCGTTGCCATAATGGCTTTTTTTACATAAATAGAGCATGGTCTACCCCTTCGAGACGCTAGAACCCCATTCCCTGGCTTTCAGCTGCTTTGAGCTATCAGAATAGTTTCTTCATAAACGCTTAGCCTTCATCCATTCTTGAAAGGATTCCAACACACTAAAATATGCATTACTTGGATGTTATACAGTTAACTTAATAATCGTAGAAGTGTAAACTAGTAGGGTCTCAATCACAATCACGATCACAAGCCTAGAACACCATATTAGGTAAATTGGGAAAAACAGTAAAATTTGGGACTTCCACTATTTCCGTCATTATGTACAATTTAGCATATTACAAAAAAACAACCGTGCACTTTCTTGTACAATAGTGAAGTCTCAGTGATTGCCTCCAAAAATTTCAAATAATTACAACTTTGAGCTATAGCTATGCCTACATTTACTATATGTGTAAGATTAAGGTGGAGTACAGAATGGTCCCCCCGTTTTTCCCAATTTACCGAACATGGTGTTCTAGACTACCCTTGAACCACGAGAGCATCTACGATGTATCCTTCGAAAGCATCCTAGAAATATTTCATTGCTCACAATTCACAACAAACGAGCTTTTTCTTTCTTATAAGTTCCATTGCTCCTGCGATGCTCAACTTGGACTTTTGGTTTTTTGGGGGGATGCAGCTTATCGTCATTGTTGGAATGGGACCTTTGACGGCACTCAAGTTCTATCGGTCCACGTACAGACCGAATGCGATCAACATGTTGCAGCTGCTGGAGCGTCAGAGTCCGAGGTCAGTGTCTATGGAAACAGGCGAGAGCAGCGCCAGCTCTCCCAGATCCATGAGCAAGTCTAGTTCCAGCCATGGGTCCGTGTATGAACCGCTTTTGTCCGATCCCACCACCAGACCGAACGGCGTGGTGTCGTCATCGTCTTCACCGTCTCCGTCATCTGATTTTTTGCCTCCCAGTCCAAATGGACGGACTCGTGTCTCAAACCACCAAAGCAAATGAGTTTGTAATGGGAACTGCAAGGGGTTTGTAGGTTTGTTTTTTTTTGTGTTTCTAGTGCGCAGGAATGTGAGAGATTATCAATTCTGCCTTGTTGAATCTTACCGTGATTAAGGAGAAGGTCGAAGGAGCTGCAATAGTTGTTACTACTGTACTACTACCGGGTGCTGTGTGATTCAGCGCCATGTGCTAATGCAGGCAAACGGTAAAAAGAACTACGTCCTGACGCTTGGCTGTTGAAGTCGAGCATTTCTCAGAGTTTGTAAGCTCTTTGCTGTATTAAATATTAGGTTACCATGTTATGCCATTTTAAACTAATTTCGAATTATGATGGGGCAAATCTGGACTCTTCACGGGGGGCACGGTCATGGTCATGGGGAGATTCTGATAGCATACACGTTCGTCAAAACTAAATTGAACTGACCCTTCTCTCCAAGGATCTCTGTGCCTCGTGGCTTTTTTCTTTTAAGGGTCAAATATGTGTAAGACGGTTAATTTCTCTTCTCATCATGGCATGCTTTTTAAATTTTTTAACTTTGGACTACCCAAAATTAGTTAAACACAAGCATGCCTTGCATGCTCAAAGAGCCGTGTATATTTTATGGTGACTTTCGTGTGACTTTTCACCTCCCTTTTCCTCTCTTCCTCTCTTGAATTTCAAAATTTGGGTGACAAATAGAACTCAATGATAAACATCCAATGCTCAACACCCAATATTTTGTAATAGAGAATTCTGAACTTATGAAAAATAATTTAAAAAGAATTTCCAATGACTTTTCACCATCCCAATGGTTACCTTTTCTCTCTCCCTTCCCCCTCACTTTTGATGTTAACCCTTAAGCGTTGACAAGGACAAAAATTGTCCTTTGGCCTCCAAAAAACACTATGTATTGTAGAAAAAAGTAGTTTTTCACTTGAATTTTTTGTAGAAATGATATGTGGTGCGCCATGGAAAGCAGAAAACAACCTCACCAAAGTCATTCATATTTTTTGATAACCCAAATTGTAAGAAGATTTAGAGCCACGGTGTTAGGTCCCATGTTGCCCTTTCTATAATTCTCATGAGAGCACCAATCACACCATGCACTATTCACTTTTGCAACTTTAAGAAACAATATTTTAATGGTGGGCACTTGCCACAACACTATAGATACCACTATAGAGGGTAGGCACGGCATCCCAGCCGACGTTCAAGGGTTAATAGAGAATTGTGTCTAATATAACTTCTAATGTTAATAGAGAATTGTGTCTAATATAACTTCTAATGTTAATAGAGAATTGTGTCATGAGACAAACAATCCATTCTTTATACTATAGATAGATGACACGTGTTGAATTGCAATCTTAGAATGAATTCCTTCATAGTGCTCATGATTATAGCATGTCATGATTATGCGTTAATGAGGTTTAACAAAAATAAATTTTTAGTGTCACAAACAAGTGAAAGTTGCATATCTCCTAAAAAATGCTGTTGTATTGTACGGAATATATGCTCTCTTGTGTTGTATACAGATGGGGTACTTGAGTAGCACATGAATCCTATTGGAATTGTAAATTTTAAACCAAGTCACAAACATGCTACTGATCACCTAGGATTTTTTGGGGAATTTCTGACTTTGGTCTTTCTGGTTTTTGTCATAAAACCATTTCTTCAGGTTCTAAATAATTCTAGTATGAAGACAGCCAACACTTCTGATATGCAACATCCTTTAGGGGTTACCCCTATTGATAGGTTTTCTGAATTTACAAGTTTCTATCTATCTTTCTCAACTACCACGACTTGGTTTTGAGTACTTTTTTTTACTTTTGGATACATTTTGCTTTTGGGTTGTCCTTCCTCACCTAGAACTCTTTGAGTTTTGCCTCAACACTGTTAAAAAAGATATCCAGACTCGGTTGTGCGAAAACTTGAACTCATCACAGTTGCCTGGCACCTTCTTTTTGTACACATTAGGGGGCTTCAAACATAAAATCTTGCCTTTGAACTTCTCACCTCAAAGGATCTCCGCTCGCTAGTGAAATGTTTTTATTCCCTCGTACGCACAAAGTTTGAGACACTCATGAGTTTGCAAAAAATTTTGCAAAAAAAATTTCAAAATTTGAAAACGCAAGTGCATGGGCCCTGAGAAGTCACGAAAGTGCGTTCCTAAAATTCACTCCTCACGTGATCCACGTGAGGAGTGAAGTCCAAAAGTGAGGCACGTCACAATTCACTAGTGAATTCACCGACAAAAATCCACGAGTGAGTCACCTAAAAAAGTTTAAGTTTGAAGCCCTTATTTTATTTTACTTTTAGGTTTAAAAAAACCTGCCGTACAAGTGAGAGTGATTCACATGCGGTTGAATTCTGGGCAGATCCATATAAAACATAAAGCCAAGCTCTCCGTGAGCACATGGGTCAGATGTAGCAAACTTTAAAAACTCTTCGACCCAATAATGACAGATGTCATCTTCTGATTGGTAGAGAGATCTTTAAATGTTGAAGCTGAGCATTGCAAATTGACAATAAACTATTGAAATCTAACTTTTGTGTACGTTCTATGATATTGTTGGAATTCAGTTCTGTTCCAACTAACAACCTCCAAGTGGATGAAAGTAATAATTTTAAAAAAAAAATATTAAAAAAAAAACCTGTTACAACTTTCTCAATGCTACGTCACCCGGCGTCCTTGCAAAAAAACTTTAGCTGTACTCATCCAATACTCCCCTTTACCTCCCCCCTTAAAATTTATATATTTAATGTTTTTTTCAGCTGCACCTCATTAACCCTTAAACCTGCAAAAGACCCTTTATGGCTGGTACAATATAAGGTGTTTTTCTTGTATTTGAAATGGATTCACACTTTTATTATATTTGGGATCAATAAAGAAAAATCAACGCAGTTTTAGTGAGTTATTTGAGATTCCAAATTAAAACTTTTTGTTGGTAAAAAATGTCAACTATATGGCAACTTATCTATAATCCCCATGGAATATTTAAGGATTAATTTGAATGAAGTAAAGAACTATGTATAACATGGACTTATGGTCAAACTAGAGGACATCGTCAACAAAGAAGTTGGAATATACAGTGACTCACAATTAATAAATATTTTCAAGTGTCATAAAGAGTAGATTAAAGGTATCCAAGTACCTACTAATGCAAGGAAACCTCAATAAAAAATTTGCAAGGGTGATTGAGATAATTCATTTCAAAGGAGAGTCACTTACTGACTCACTTTTGGTCTTGCATGTCTATATCTCCATCTCCTCCTTATATTGACAAGATATCATAGAACTTAAATTTAGTTGTAAGTCTTATAAGTAAGAAAGAGTGTTTCTACTCCTTCCCTAATAGTATATTGCACTTTTAATTATTCCATAACATGATAAGGTAATTATTTAAAATAAACAAAAATAGTGTGATATCATTGTTACAAAATAGAAAAATCACAAAAATGTAACAAAATAGTTGTTGTGAGTCAGTTTTATGTTGAGAGGATCCAAAAGAAACGTCTTTTTATCCTAAACTATTTATAGAAGGATAATCAACTAAAATTTTAAACCACTTAGGGAGGGTATGTGTGAGAGTAATGACACGTAGAAGATTTATTATTGCTCCAAAACCATTCAAATTAGTTAGGCAACAATATAACAATGTAATGAGTGTCCAAACAATGCAACGTGCATTGAATTTGCAAGTTTAAAGGCTTTGTGTGAAGAAGAAAAAACCACTTTTTTGAAAATTAATAATTTAAGTTTGTTTAAATTTTGCCAATTCTCTTGAAAATTAGACTATTGCAAATTGGAAGCAAGTGATTTTTTGAGATGAGACTCTAATCAATCATTTTTGCTTAAATGGTCGTTACTAATGTTGGGATTGAAACAAAGAGGGTCTTGTAGATTGAACAATGAAGAAAAGTGTGAAACATGGAAAAGGTTTTACAACAGTTTGGGATTGCATAAGTGCAATTAAACTTGGTTTGATTTGCAAGATAGAAGGTACAATAAATCAATATGTTTGTTGTGAGGTATTAGAGACTAATCTCTTGATGATGTTTTTTCAAAATATGGCATAGATGCATCTAAAGTCATTTTTCAACATGACAACAATCCAAAACATACAACAAAAAAAATGAAAGAGTATTTTTTAAACAACTTTTCAATGTTTTAAAGTGACATACTCAATCACCTGACCTAAACCCTATAAAACACCTATGGGCAAGACTAAAATGGAAGCTCAATTGTTAATCAACATGTCCAAAGGATCTTTTAGAATTGTGAGAGCAAGGGTTTAAGATTTTCCACTCTGTCACTTCCATTGAGTGTGAGAACCTTTATGAGAGCATGCCACAAAAAGTGCAAG
The DNA here is from genome assembly GCA_963920765.1 of Ulota crispa. Classification (NCBI taxonomy): domain Eukaryota; kingdom Viridiplantae; phylum Streptophyta; class Bryopsida; order Orthotrichales; family Orthotrichaceae; genus Ulota; species Ulota crispa. Next base: position 6,976,436 of record OY987248.1, on the reverse strand, counting down.
CAATTGGTTATGCAAAGGGCAAGTAAATTGATTTTTGAGTGTGTATAGACGCACAAGTCCAAAACTAAGTCACTGACGGGGGTTTGATTTCAAAATTTAGTGCTTCCATATATTGTGTGTATTTTGTTTTGAATTTCCACGTAAATAATCAATAAAGCTTTTACTTTTAGAAACCATTTTTTACCTATTGGATTGTTCATTCCATGAGATAATATTACTTATTTAATGAAAAATATCCAAAAACTGACTCGGTTTTGTGAGTCACTGTAGATCAATGCGATTCTAGTAAGTTGTTTGAGATCCCAAATTAAAACTTCTTATTGTTAACAAATGTCAATTATGTGACAACCTATGTACTATCCCCATGAGACGTTTAAGATTTGATCTGAACAAGGAGGTAAAGAATTGTGGATAGCAAGGACTTATGGTCAAGCTGGAGGACGGCATCCGGAGGGCACAGGAGAATTGGAAATCGTCCCCCACTCGCGGGATAGGACAATCATTCACGTTTCTAGCCAAAATCCATCCAAATAGAAGTCTTGATCTAAAATTATAAAACGGATGAAAAAACTCCGTCAGAATTATATAAAACAGGACTCCATTCTGTTATGCAATAGTGGAGCATGGAGTTGTTTATCTAAGTCTAAATGCTAAGAATATTAAATATTAAAAAAAGGATCCAGTTCTCGTCTTTGTTTTGTGTGCTTACATGACCAAAAAGTCTATATATTTATGTCTGCATTTTTCTTTCCTAGAAGTTTCTCGATCTGTAAGCTGTTATCACTTCTTTTTCTTTGATTTGATTTTGTAAAGTTCTACACTAAATGTTGCATTTAGTTAATTTCTTGACATTTTACGCTATGTAAATACTTACTAATACTATAGTAATTTTGATCAAACTACTGCATTAATTTTTTTTAAAGGGTTGGGTAACAACACTAAAGTCGCGGAAAAATAAACTAGTGACATCCAAGTTGTAATCCATTTGAAATCCTCATATCTATAGAGTTCTATGCGCCTCCAATTGGGCCAAGTGATGAATCATGAGATAATTTTTCAAGGTAAAGCAACCTAACTATTAAATCAACCTCAATGCAATATTTAATGTAAATTTAAGTGCAAATAGTATTAGTTTTTTTATTAAAGGACCTAATTCTCATCTTTGTTTTGTGTGCCTACATGATCAAAAAGTCCTCGTTTATATTTTTGCCTATCTGTTTCTTTCCTAGAAGTTTCTCTAAGCTATTGCCACACTTCTTTCTTTGATTTGTCTTGGTGACGCTCTAAGTCCATGCAAAGGAAAGATAATTCAACGTTTAGTAAGCATGGACCCATTCCAATCCTTGTTTTGTGTGCCTTCGAAACTTGGAAAATTTCTCCAACCTCTTGCCCATCTTTGTCTTTACCAAAATTAGCTCAAACTGGATGCCCCACTTCTTTACGGCTCGGTTTACTGCACATACGTCGATCTGGGCCCCGCCTTGTCAGTGCCAGAAATACACAATTTGCTTGGGCTGCCCTTCCGAGCTGCCTTACCTGAGACCATAAAAACTAGTCTAAGTGCTTGGTTTGCAAATACAACACTAAGGTAGTAATACTCATAAGTGTGAAATTAAGGATTTTGTAGTAGGAAAATCAATTGATGAACATTGAAAAAAATATTGTGAAGCTAGCAAGAGGAAACCAAAAATATTGACATCAGTTTCAAAGTTCCAATTGTAAGCATTTGTTCACAAAGATTTCTCAAAGTCCTAAATTAATGAAAATGTATAGTTGTGTGTACAAGATGTCTTCAATGTGGTCATACGCTCATAATACTAACTTCATGGGTTCTTAAGTAGTGAGATGAGACACTCAAAACCGTCATGCCAATCACCCAAAACCATCACTTAGTCACCCATAACCAATTTTTTTTGTATTTGTGAGTCATTGACGGTCTGTCACAAGAGTAGGTAACCCCATGGAGACCCTCGTAAGCATGGGTGTTGCTTTAGTTGCAGGTAGGTGTGGTTTTAAGGTAGCAGCACCCATGCTTACGAGGGTCTCCATGGGGTTACCTACTCTTGTGACAGACCGTCAATGACTCACAAATACAAAAAAAATTGGTTATGGGTGACTAAGTGATGGTTTTGGGTGATTGGCATGACGGTTTTGAGTGTCTCATCTCACTACTTAAGAACCCATGAAGTTAGTATTATGAGCGTATGACCACATTGAAGACATCTTGTACACACAACTATACATTTTCATTAATTTAGGACTTTGAGAAATCTTTGTGAACAAATGCTTACAATTGGAACTTTGAAACTGATGTCAATATTTTTGGTTTCCTCTTGCTAGCTTCACAATATTTTTTTCAATGTTCATCAATTGATTTTCCTACTACAAAATCCTTAATTTCACACTTATGAGTATTACTACCTTAGTGTTGTATTTGCAAACCAAGCACTTAGACTAGTTTTTATGGTCTCAGGTAAGGCAGCTCGGAAGGGCAGCCCAAGCAAATTGTGTATTTCTGGCACTGACAAGGCGGGGCCCAGATCGACGTATGTGCAGTAAACTGAGCCCGTCTTTACTAAAAAGCATCTCCACCCTTCCTTGCCACCTAAAGCACGCAAAGGAGGGTTTAAAGTTTGTTAATTTCTTTGATGGCAATGATATTGTGCTAGAGAGTCAACCTTCCTCGTCAACCATACTTGACAAGGGATGCTAGTTGATTTGATGTCATCAAAACCTCCTTCGCTTAGACAAAGCATTGCTTAAAGGAGCACAAAGGGCAAACCAAATCATTTGTGCTACGTGCCACAACAACCATGGGGCACCTTACAAAAAATGACCAACTTACAAAAATAAAAGCTACAATCAAGCACGCTAAAATTTGGAGATGATATTGAAGTTTGGTATCTTGGTAGATGGAGTTTGGCAAGTCTTGCCAATTTTCCCCGTTTGGCAAGCTCCAACTAGATCCCAATTTGTAAGTTGGACCCAATACTTGACTATGTGGCAAGGTTGGGTGGAGATGCTCTAAGATCATCTGCACCACACCTAGAGGGAGTCATCCCAAGGAAACACTGTGATTGTCCTTTCTTGCATTGACTTGCAATTTCTCCCACTTGTGCAAGTAGGCAAAATAGTGCTTAACCAATAACAAGGCTTCTTGCTTGAAAAAATAGGTAGAATCTTCATCTTTGTTTACTGATTGATAAAAATAAGTAGTTTAGAGAAGGGTTACAGTGCACTGAAAAAATTGCAAATTTTGCAATGCAAGAGAGAATATTTTAGCAAGTCCTAGCATTAATTGCTCTATTTGCATCCAAAAATGGACCCAACCCGATGTTTCATCATTTGGGTGGAGATACACTTAGTCTTCTTAAAGCATCTCTATGATTGTCCATAAATGCCCAGTGAGCAGGGCTTGAGGCACGCTCAGGCCGTCTGGATCTCCACCAGTGGCTCGCTCAAGTTGTCCGAGTGAGTGGCCTTGCCAAATACAAATCCACAGACGCTCATCTCCCAACGTTTTGTTCTTTTTTAGAGAGCTAGATTTCAGCTCAGCGACTCTATTTTGAGAGTGAATACATACATTAAACCTAACCCACCATAGTAGTGACAAACCGTTGGCTCCACAACCAACGAGTGGTACCGCAGGAAGCAACCTCAATCCACCCTGCACACGGGCGAGTCGGTTTTGCAGTGAACCGGTGAACATCCCAAGTGATGTTGCTCCACTCGCTTTCAAACATCCTCGTTCAAAAGCCTCCTCGTATTTCATTTCCACAGGACCGTTGGAGATGCTCTTAAAGATTGGTGGTTGAATTCTCAGCTCTTTGACAAGGACAATTACAAAATGAGTAACACAAACAAAAGAAATTAACATTATATTTGATAATTTGGGAAAAACAGATGTCCCACTTTGTAATCCACCTTAAACCCAAAAAGTTACTTTAAACCAGATTCAAAGGGATCAGATTCAATATGAGATAGTAAGATTTTTTCCCTTGCAAATTCCTCCTCTCAGGTGAGGACACGTGTAGGTTTGAAGAGGCCACCTAAAACCTTCATATCAAAAAATTGAAAGTCCCAAAATGTACCATTTTTCCCAAATTAACGAATATGGTGTTAATTACAACTTGGGTAACAGTTTGAAAGTAATTACAATTTGGGCAACAACATTTGATAACCTTATTGGATTTTGCAAATGTTGAGGGCGCAAGCTATTGAAGCCGACATTGATGCCATTGCCAACTCGTCATTGGTCATGATCCTTGTTGTCTCAGTTGCGATCAACCATGACCCTTGCTTGCATCTAGCCGCCAATGTTTGCCAAACAATTGTAGATTGCACACTATCAAGGAACAATCACAACACCATATTTGTTAAATTGGGAAAAATGGAGGTACCATTTTGTACTCCACTTTAAACCCAAAAGTTATCTTAAACCAGATTCTAAGGTATTACATTTAATCTAGGCCACTAAGATATTTTCCCTTGCAAATTCTTCCTCTCAAGTGAGGGCATGTGTACCAAATAAACACTACAAGCTCGGTTTTAGGTGATCACCTAAAACCTTCATAAGTCCCAAAATGTACTATTTTTCCCAATTTAACTAATATGATGTTTCAGTTACCTTTTGCTCACAAGTACCACTTCAAAACTCCAACCTTGCACGCTCACCGGTTGTGCCTCACTCATGGTTGTGCATTGTGCATCGTCTCCCAACACAAGTTAATTCGATGAGTTGACAATGGCATCAGTTTTGGCTTCAACAATGCCCTCAGTAGTTGCAAAATTCATTGAAGTTATTGAATGTTGTTACCCAAATTGTAATTACTTTCAAACGGTTACCCAAATTGTAATTTCTTTCGTTTTGTTACTCATTTTGTAATTTCCCCCTTTGACAAGGGTAGAATAGTATATTCATTCTGGAGGAATTTTCTGGCGCTATTTAGCTATTATGTAACGCGCAGGAGCATTTATGACGATCACAAGAAAGTCCTGCCAAAACTCCAAACAAACGACAACAGGTCAGGAGTTCAGGACTCTCGAACCAGCGGCACCAGCAGTGAGTGGGTGGCGGTCTTGCCTTGGCGGATAAGTGAATCAGCCATCCAGAAAAGCAGGGATTGGAAGGGCACGTTGACTGGTCCACCGCACGGGCAAAGAACGACCGTTGCGAACACCAGGGCACACAAACCCACCAACGCCACCAGCGCCACCTTCACAAGTTCACAGCGCCTTCACTTGCCAGGAGCATAGTACGGGAAGTTTTTTTTAGCTTACCCGGCCAATATCCGACATTCTCTTGGGCCAACCGGTTGTCTAGACCGGTTGTCTAGAGTATCCGGCTAAACCTATAAAAAATAAAAAGAAAATTCAGCAATTCTCACAATCAACCGGCTAGTTTGTAACTAAATGCCAGTACTCCCCGTACGTTGGCCAGCAGGGAGGGACGAGTTCATCACCACGTTGGGGTAAGGACGACGTCAGCAGCAGCGCTGAAGATCCACTGCCAGTCGCCACTCTGTCATCTGACATGGCACCCCTCTCCCTCTTGAATTCCACCGGACTAACCGGAGTCCGTCGTGTCTGCAAAGCTGCACGAGTAAGACTTTCTGGACCTTTATATCGCCTTGGTCAAGCGTTTCTAGTACTACTAGCATCGACGAGTATCAATATTCTAGCTAGCCCTCACTGCTGCTCTCTCGCCACGTCCGCCACGCAGATTTCTAGCTAGCTAGATAGCGCACATTAATTCTTCTCCAGATTGAGAGCTTCTTTTGTGAGGGGCTTGATGATGTCGGGTTTACGCCATGCTCGATCTCGGTAGTACGGGTTGGGAGTTGGAACTTGGAAGGAGTATAAAGCCTCGCCTGGCGCGTATCTACTTAGTCCTGCACTACTGTTGTGTCAGTCGGTGGGCATCGACTCGTCGGGATGCGCGCTGCATACCTCGGGCTCTCTTTTTCCCGAAAGGCTCTGACTTTGTGCGGGATCTAGTAGTCTGGAGGATTGATTGATTATCTGACGCAGGCACTCGCTCAATTGCACATCATATCCACCCAGGTACGTGTTCATCTCTTGCATTGCAGAGTTTTACTATTAACTACAGTTGCCATTGCTTTTTGTTTGTTGCTGAACCTCTCTCGAGAGCTCGCTAGCAACCGGGTAGTGATGCTTGAATCCTGGATTGAATTTGTAGGGCAGCGCACGTCGAGCTTTTATTAATTGTTGGCATCAGTTCTGCAGTATCAATTGCTTTAGGGGCTTTAGTATTGTAAAAGTCTAGATATGATCCCATGCAGCCGCAGCAGCAGCAGCAGCAGGACGAACTTTTACTTTGCACTTGTGGATCTGTTCTTTTCGTGTGCCGACTGTTTCGACTTCCAGAAACCGAGTTTTACGTTTTTTTGCTTTTTTGAATTTACAGTACATAATCGAGTGTGGTTTAGCTGGGCGGCTTATAATGTTGAACGCAGTATATGTCTTACTTTGGTAAAATATGGATTATAGGCGCTAGTAATCTTGGTCGAGTGACCGTCATAGCTCGAGCCTGCTTCAGAAAAGGACGTACTTGAGAAGTTGGAACAAGAATCTCCTTGTTTTCGTCGTAGTCTTCTCAATTTCTCATCGACTGTGTGCAGAAAGCGGCGCACCGCACAAGTCTCTAGATTGCGAAGGTAGGTGATGTAAAGCAAGTTGTGGGGTTTTTCAATCTGGGATTAATTTTTCGGAAAGCTGAACTTTGTAGCGGAGGGAATTTTGTTCGTAGTTTAAATTGTACGTGTCTCTCTTCCGCTCTTCCTCTCCCACCACCCACCTCTTTCCAGATGTCCTAACGTGCGGATTCTACTATTCCAGAAAGGTGGGACGGTGGTACCTCCGCAGGGCTTCACAACTCACGCTTTTTCGATATCTCTCATTTAGCGATTACTAGTTATTCATCCCGGGCGTGAAAAATCACAGTTTTCCCTCATAATAATCGCCCAAATATTATTGTCGGTATTTTCTTAGCTAGCCTGCAGCCCCAAAAGCGGTCTGCTTTTTTTCGGTAAAAAGGTTAGGTCTTTCGGCACATTCCAGGTATCCAAACCCTCTGTGTCTACAATTCAGTTGATCGGCTAGATCAATTGCAGTATGAGAGGGAGCAAATAGGATCTAGACATTAGGTACGTAATTCATAGAGCAGGATTAATAAGTCTAACTCGATCGACATGCATGCTAGTTTCTTTTGCAATTCTTGTCAAAGGGGAGCAATCCGGTGTACCCAAGGTTGGAAAGATTTGTACTTCTGAGATGATTTGTACTTCTGGGAAGAGATTGTGATTCTAATCATAATATTGGTGCGGTGTGCAGGGGGGGATTGATTGATTAGTGCTAGCTGCTACTATTTGCAATGACGGGCTTGAGCGCGTGCTGGAGGTTTGTGTACGCGGCGGTGCTGGTGGCGTGCATGGCCATGGCGCCGGGGGCGACGGCGTCGCACGTGGAGAGGCAGCAGGAGCTGGTCGGCGTGGCGAGGGAGCTGAGTAGTGCGAGAACGGCCAACAACACATACCAGCCATACAGGACGGGGTACCACTTCCAGCCGAGGAAGAACTGGATGAACGACCCCAACGGCCCGTTGTTCTACAAGGGATGGTACCACTTCTTCTACCAGTACAACCGGGAAGCCGCCGTGTGGGGCAACATCACCTGGGGCCACGCCGTGTCCAAGGACATGGTACACTGGCGCTTCCTGCACACGGCGCTCAAGGGCGACCACTGGTACGACATCAAGGGCGTGTGGTCGGGCTCCGCCACGTTTCTGCCGTCCGGGGTGCCCGTGCTGCTCTACACCGGCTGGACCAACGCCTCGCAGCAGGCGCAGTCCATGGCGGTGCCCGAGGACCCCTCCGATCCCTTGCTCCGGGAATGGGACAAGTCCCCGCATAACCCCATCGCCGTCACCCCGTCCGGGTACAACTCCAGCCAGTTCCGCGACCCTACGACCGCGTGGCGCGGCGCTGACGGCGTCTGGAAGATCGTCGTGGGCGCCGTTGAGGGCGTCGATCAGTTGACGGGCACCGCGCTGCTGTTCACGAGCAAGGATTTCAACACTTGGACCTTCTCTGGCAAGGCCATCCAGTCCATCCATGGCACCGGCATGTGGGAGTGCCCCGATTTCTACCCCGTCCCCATCTCCGGTCGCCGCGGCCTCGAAACCTCGGTCTTAGGTCCCGCGGTCAAGCACGTCTTGAAGGTACTGCGCTCTCTCTCTTCTCTGCTCTCATTTGCTTGCTTTTTTCGAAACCCATGAAAAAAAATTCCAACGCACTAACCCTTCTCTGTAAGCTCGATTGCTTCAAAGAGAATATCTCTACAAGAAAACGCTGTCATTATTTTTATTTTATTTTATTTTACTTTTTTTTAATTTATAGATTTGAACGTGTTAATTTGATTTTATTTATTTTTGGTCAATCCGGTTTTTTTTTGTTTTTTGTTTTTTTTTAAAATAATTTGAACAGGTCAAATCGGACATGTCAATTTGGACACTGTTTTCGTGTAGTGAATCGTTGTTCAAAACACTAGTTTTACTCCATGGTCAAGAGGTCTATGCCACAAGAGGCTCTGTTAGGTTTTGTAGCACAACTACTAGAGATTTTTCGTTTTCTTGCAAATATAGATGAAGCTTTGTAACTGACATTGCTTCATGGTATGATTTGATTGCACTGTCGAGGGAGCTTGTGTCGATGCAATGCGGAGATGACTAGGCTTAGTCTAAACGTGAGACGCCGTGTCTAAAATTGAGGTATATTTTCGATGTTGACAGGTGAGTTTGGACTTGAAGAAGCACGACTACTACTCAGTCGGCACATACAACGCCTTGACAGACACGTACACAGCGGACGACAACAGTCTCGACACAGGAATGGGCTTGCGATACGACTATGGCAAATTTTACGCGAGCAAGACGTTCTACGACCAGAACAAGGGGAGGAGGATACTGTGGGGGTGGGCGAACGAGAGCAGCTCAGTGATGGACGACATCATGAAAGGGTGGTCATCAGTGCAATGCATGCCAAGGCACATCTGGCTGGACTCCATAACGACGACGAATCTAGTGCAGTGGCCCATCGCTGAGGTGGACGCGCTGCGTCGAAACGCTGTAACAAAAAAGAACGTCGTGCTCACGACAGGATCCACCGTGGAGCTCCGGGGCACGAACGGCGTGCAGTTCGACATCGAGGTGCACTTCGCCATGCCGAACAATAGCGAGGGAGTGGAGCAAGCGAATGAGCTGCTCGCGGAGGACGGTCAATTGCAGTGTAGTGCACTCGTGACGCAACAGGGCGGAGGAGCGGCACACAGTTACGGTCCTTTTGGTGTGCACGTGCTGGCGAGTGAGGATCTGCGAGAGAGGACGTCGTTGTTTTTTTATCTTGTCCATGACGGCATGCACGCCAACTGGAAGACGCTCGTGTGCGGCGACCATAGCCAGTCGTCGTTGCAACAGGACGTGGACAAGACGACGTACGGGAGTTACGTGCGGATCCACAAGACGGATACAGCGCTGTCGTTGCGTTTGTTGGTGGACCACTCCATTGTGGAGAGCTTTGCCCAGGGTGGCCGCACCGTCATGACGTCGCGCGTCTACCCCGAGTTGGCCGTCACGGGCGCCGCGCGCGTGTTCCTCTTCAATAACGGCACCGAGAGCGTGACGGTCGCGTCCGTGACCACCTGGGATATGGCCAACATTAACCTCAGGGATTTCTAGACACGGTTTTTGTCGCCTTTCATGCCTTGAGGTTGAATAAAGTAGTAGCTCATGGGATAAAACCTTGGCTTTTGGCTTTGCTGGTGTACACATTGAGTTGCTTGTTGGATTTCTGAATTTTATGGGGTCCCTTTCCGATGGGGCATTTGGTTTGGCTTTCAATTTCCACTGCCCTATGGGTATGGGACACGTGGCAATACAAGCAATCGGTGGCCGGTGTTCACATATGTGTGTAAATATTCTAGCACTGTTTCTACCGGTCTGTTTTATTTTTATTTTTGTGAATCATGGTTTTGGTTTGGGTGGTTCTAACAAATTTTGTACACCAAACCCAATGCTAATTTCTTGACATTTTGCACTATTTAAATATTTACCATGCATGATTACAGTAACTTATGTCAATAGTAATGTTGATAAACAATGGGAGGAAGGAAGGGGAGATTGGGTGTAGCAGCAAGCTCCAAAGCCATAGAGCAAGAAAGTTAAAATTTTAGATAAAATTATTTATCATAAGGAGAGTTCCATGCCCCTCTAAATGATCAAGGGTAAATGATGAGATAACTTTGCCAAGGCAAGGCAACCTAATTGTTGAGGCAACCCAAATGCACTATTTGGTGTAGTGTTCTTAGACACTTGATTTAAAATTGAGGGCGGAATTGAGTGCTAAGTGGAAATAGGCATACAGAAAAACAGGCGAGTGTGCCATGTAACATGTACCTGAGCTGAATATATTCAGTTTTAACATTCGTTTTAAAAGTTTCACCATATTTTGTTACTTGTGGTGTCCATTTTTTGTATTAAATTCGAAGGAGGAAATGAGCGTTGGGTGGTAATATGCATGTTCTTGTTATAAAAGGTGCCTTACTTAATGATTCCACACCAGAATTGCAGCTCCATGGGGGTGTCAAAGTTGAGGTGCAATTCTGCAATGCTGTAAAAGAGTAGTCGGATCTGGTGAAAACTCGAGTAGGCATGACGCCGCATGAGGGAGTCATGACCCTAAACCCACCATGTTGCCAGACTTATCATGGGTAATTTAGTAAACGAAATGCGTGCAAAAAAAGTGTAGTAGTACACTCCACCCCTAGTAGTATAAAATAGAGGTGATTGATCCTCATCATAGAGTTTCTCTAAAGCTATAAGAGTCTCATTAACACCATATTAGGTAAATTGGGAAAAAGAGTACACTCTTGGACTTTCACAATTTCTGTCATTATATAAAATTCAGTACATTACAAAAAAACATGCTATTTTTTGTACAATATTGAAGTCTCAGTGATTGCCTACAAGAATTTCAAATAAATTTCAACTTTGAGCTATAGCTATGCCTACATTTCTTGTATGTAAGATTAAGGTGGAGTGCAAAATGGTACCTCCACTTTTCCCAATTTACCTAATATGATGTTCATTGTTTATAATTGACTTATGAAAAGATACGCAAATAGCTACTCTTGCATACAAAATAGATACCAACCACCCATGTTGTAACTAATAGTCCTTCACTAAAGGATGTATTTGAGTAGTCAAGTTTGAGTTAGAATTTCTTTTCTTTTTTTTGAAAACACACAATAGGGTGTCTTTTCTTCATGGATTAACATATTTAACTACTTGTGGATTAAGCATGTAGTTATGGACTTTGGTATTGGCGAATAGTGGGTGTTAGAACTAGAGTTTTTGTTCAAAAAATAGAATTCTTGAGTGACACACGTGTTGCATCTAGAGAGAAAATTAGAAAAGACTTTTGACTCCCCTATTATAGCTACATATATACAAGTTTGTATCTTTTTTAGTGACAAGGAGAGAGACTCAACAAGAGAGTTTCCAAAAACTAGAAAGATTCTCAAGATCAAGTCCCTCCTCTTGGTTTTTCAAAATTAATTTTGTAAAAAATCAATGACTTGGCTGGTTAAGTTGAACTTAAGGCCTACTTTTAAAAAACCAAGTTTTTCAGTCTTTTGGCAAAAGCTCTAGTTTTGACAACCATTAATGTTTTGTAACTATCTTACAATGTTGGACAAACCAAAATAGTTTTTGGATTATTCACTTATGTACTTTAACAATTCATATGTAATTTAGTGTGGCGCATTCTTATATAAATATAGTGAGCATGCATAAACTTTGTGGTTTTGCCTTCTTCAGAGTGAAAATGAATTTTTTTAATGTTGATATACAACTGTTAAAAAGGCATTGATGACGGCAATGCTTAAGCCCAATAATGATGTTGTATCATAAGGAACTCTTTGGCAACAAAAACATGGTCAAGTTTAGGCATTTTAGATTGGTTCTTGGAACATCCAAATTAGCCATGCCTAGAACATCAATGTCCTCATAAATGATTGTAGAGACTAACTTCTCCAACTCAAAGTATGAGAAGGCCAATTATTCCAAGATGCACATGGATTTCAAACTAAGGGGATGCTCCACGGAGGCAATTCTTTAGTGTAATAAACAAGTTCATTTGGCCAAAATTGCTTAACAAAAGTTGTTTACAAGACATGAACATTTTTGTCGTTGCTGTTTGAATACTGTTTAGGTAGTATGCCTAATTTGCACTATCTAATTTGAATTAGCGTTTAAATTGAGTTCAATTAGGTAGGTTGGACATATGCCTAATCCACATAAGCCTATTGATGTTTACATTTGTACCTAAGGCATGCAATATTTTAAATTCAATTTGAGTTTATCTAAGTTTGGACTGTTTATGTAATTTGGGACTTTCTAGATTTTCCATTCAAATTTTGGATAATGCAAAACATCATAAGATCTCCCAATGTTTTGCATTATATATCAAAAAAATTACAGAAAAAGGATTGTTACTTTTGGACTTGCCCAAATTTAATTAATTTTGACATATTGGCATGCGACCCACCGGGATTTGCTAGTAATTAACACTTATATTCTTCTTCTTTTTTGGCAGCAGTGTGGTTTATCAGGGAGAAGTTTTGCAAAAGTTTAGCCACATTTCTAAATAAGCAGTAGTTTACACTCACCTATAGCATAGCAATGGAAAGTCAGGAGTTTCTATAAGCTTCTTTTGGTAATATAAGCTTGTTGCCCCCTTAGCCCCTAAAGGACCAAGCCATTTTTTCAGTGAAAATCACTCATATCTGCCGCTTTTGGGGGGTTAGTAAGAAGGTAAATTTTTTTTTAATTTGGGAAATCCAACCGTAAAATCTTGCCTTAGACTGGATTAGGTACTTGTGGGAAAAAAATCAGGTCATTCTAGATGGACATGAGTGAGATCTTTACATCTAAAATGAAAAGAAAAGTTTTTTTTTCATGCTGCCCCAAAATTTCAGAAGCCTTTGACCACTCTTATAACAAAAAAGTTGCTCTACGCAACTTTGCGCTTTATATTTCCCATGTAGGAGATCAAGTTAGCTATGTGTTGAAGAATTTTCAAATCAATTGGAATTATACAACACACAAGAAAAAATAGTAAGTAAAAAGAAGTAGAGAATGAGTCAAAACACTAAATTGTTAAGAATTTAATTGTGGAAATGAAAAATGCTAATCCCAACAGTGATAATGTTGTGATAAACAATCTACTTCCTTAGATTTAATTTTTTTTCCAAAATAATGAAAATTGAGTCAAATAAAGGACTTCAAAGTTTATTATAGAGTAGAGAATCCATAATTGCCCTCAAACAAAAACACCTCATAACTTTCATCTCATTGATTGAAATTGAATGATTCAAAGCTTCTCATGAATAAAATAATCTAAAGAACCAATTTCAAAATTTAATTTTTTTAAATTTTAATTTTTAAAGAAGTTTTTGGGCTGCCCAGGCGGGCAATCCTCCCCAAAATTTCAGAAATTCTTGCATAACTTCTTTAATAATTGTCAGAATGAGGAAAAAATTAGATGCCCACTTAGATCTTTGAATTCCACACCTTCAATAAAAGTTTCAAAAAATCACACAAAGTAGCTTATCCAAAGGTACATGCCCAAACTCCCACCCTGTCCCCGAAGGGACAATGATCCTTTAGGGGTTAATTGGATGGAAGGTAAGGAGCACCAAAAATATGCTTGCCGTTACAAGACTGCTAAGGATTTTCAAAGAGGTTGCAAATATTGCAAATACTTTTCCGATTTTTTTGAAAGATCATTGGACGCGACTTTCAGTTTTCCCTGTACATTTTTTGGACTCTTTTTGAATTAAGGCTCCAAAAATACTTTTTCCCCAATAAGTTAATTAAAAACTCAGGTATATACCTTTACCTTCGTGATAGAAGACGCTTACAGAACCAAAACGTGATTAGGATTGGCTACCTTATTCAAATGGGACGCTTATCCATGTCGCTGATTCTAAGAACTATGGACTTTTGGTCATGAAAAATAGACTGGTCCATGATAATTTGAGCTGACACGGAATATAATATTGATTTGCGGTCGTGAGAACTGAGACCTCACACCCTTCCATCGTCAAGCACTTTGCAGCTACCAAATAGACATTTTCCTTACCTCCTTATTGCCTCCGAAATATAGCTGACTTCAGATTCAAAAGTCCTGTACATTTTCATACTTCAGAAAATGGCACCGAAAAGACATGCGGAGTTTCTATTCAAAAGGAGAGGCAAGTACACTCAAAAGGTGATGAAACTAGTCAAAGGAGGAGTTCACAGCCTGGAAGTTCTGGAACATCCGCATTATGCACGTCTGTGACAACCACAAACATACAAGCCGGACACCCTTTTGTACGTGTCAATATCTAACGTCACAGTCCTATGGTAGGACAGATTGACCATATCGTCAGACTGAACATCATTACAATGTCAGTTAAAGACTAATTTCAACGCCATCTGGACTAATTGCAAAAAAATTGAACTAAATCAGAGCCGAGGCTGTTCTACCGCAAAAAAATCCTTCTAGTAATCGTACTGCATTTGAATATAACATACCCTTTAAAACACAAATTTGTAACGGACAATAACCGTAACCCATCACTACCAGTGGTGTGCGCCGGAGCCCATTTGCTACTCCATTATGTTTGACCTTCCACAGCATGGATGTAATTGGCCCAAAGATGATTAGTAGATGTATGGAAAGATTCTCCACGGTACTGCCTTGCAGTACTTCTGCCAAATCTCGTTGTACTTCGTTGAACACCTGGCTTCATCTCTTCGCTCTCTCCACAGTAAAAGAATGAAAAGATATGTTGGATAGAAGTATGGCACAGGCGAGCTGGAGGCACATCACGGGACAAAGCTTGTAAGTACAAATAGGAAAAGTACCAAATTGGGAAAGTCTGATTAATTCCGCGTTTGTATTTATGTAGTGACCATGACCACGAGTGCCAGGTCCACAAGGTAATGTATTTAAAAAAAGGGAAAATTTCATGGATACACCTGAAGTTTGCCATATTTTCATAGATACCCCTGCTTCTTCAGAAATACCACAAATACCCTTGGACCAAAAAAATTAGGCGTTTGTTTTGTTGTGCATGCCATTTCTCTTCTTCTTTTGTGCACACCCATAGCAAGAAAGAAGTAGTGTGCACAAAAGAAGAAGAGAAATGGCATGCACAACAAAACAAACGCCTAATTTTTTTGGTCCAAGGGTATTTGTGGTATTTCTGAAGAAGCAGGGGTATCTATGAAAATATGGCAAACTTCAGGGGTATCCATGAAACTTTCCCTTTAAACAAAATACATGAATCGCATCGTATCAATGTGGTGGATATATGTTCCACTGTTGCAGAAAAATCATGTGAGGGAAAGCTTTATGTACCTTACACCACAAGGTAAACTAAACGAGAAAGCCAACAAGATATCTCCGAGATAGTTGCAGTGCCGTGCAATGCCCCTGCGGAAACGGCGATGAGTCAACTGATTGTCTCAAAAATGTAATGCTCAAACATTCCATCAGGTTATCTCAGTCCCCACCAGCGGTATCGAATGTAAGTTCCACAAATATATGAAATTGCGAAAACCCCCATGCTCAGTGTGCTAAAACTTCGAATCTTACACTACTTTTTTCACAATTTTAGTAATCATAAAAAATATTTTGGTAGAAACTTTGCGAGCTTTAGCCATATTTGAGAACATGGGACTCCCCACGACCCTCCAAAGTACACTCGACCTCTTTATAATGACACCCTAGAATATGCTGCAACACTTGCCCTGCTATTGTTGACTAATGAACACATTGGACGTTTCAAACTATGTCATGGTGAAAAAGTTGGGATCACAAGTGGTAAGAGTTAAGAGGGGTGAGTGTAGAAGCAAAACCAACTAAAGTCCAATGCTGTACTGTACATTCCACACTGAGATGATAATAAGTATTCACTTACCAGAAACCGGATACAAGAAGCCGTCCTCCAACAGTTTTTGCGGGCTGACCCCATATTAAGACCTTGGGGTCTTGTTTGAACATGTGTTTCTGCTTGTTTGCCCCTCTAAAAACTGCAAACCTGCTCCAAAACATTCCAACAAGCAGTGTGCAAAGCTCTATGAGAACAGTGGTGCACTTTGCTTCTCTCCAGCTGCGTGATCAAGACCTACTCTCGATGAGCAATTTGTCAGGCACACACAAAGTACGGACTTGACGATTAAAGAACCAAGAATTCATTGCACAGAATGTACCATACCCAATGACGAAGAAAAGGATGCTCACTACTGCAGCTGCCGGAGTTAAATCCACGGAGTGCGACAGCAACCACCAAGCCTGTCGTGCGTGTCTCATTACATAAGGATTACAAAATGTTGATGACAATAATATAGGACGGCACATACTTCGAACAATCGAACAATTCACAGCTGAAGCCATTAATACATATACTATACCATTCACAAGATACTTTGACACAGGGTGTTAAGGTCATCTAATACATTTTTATTTAAAAACACAGTAATACCTGGATACTGAAGGTAAAAGGAATGAAGACCATGTCACCAAAGATAAGCATGAACCCAAAATTTTCAGCTATAATATCCCACCTGCACATTATATTCCATTACACCCGTTATTGATGAACGAGATAGATTCCAACCAAATGTTAAACCACTACTAATAGAATACGTTACGACGATGGAAACATTGAGTGCCTCTACGCAACATCAGAGCTGGACGGCGTCGGTCTCTAAGCAAAGGCACAAAGATCGAACTGCCTATCCACACTCTAAAACTCAAACAAATACTCACTACATCCCTTCGTCTGTCAAGTAGAATTCAAGATTGAAACACTCACGTTGATGTCATGTACTCCTCGTGCCAAAAATAGTCAAGCACGTATATCTGCCAGAATAGGAACCATTAGACCAACTCATGGATGGATCGGGAACCAGCAAAAATTTAGAGCAAGGAGGGGCAATGGAAACATACCGCACAAAATGTTTGAAATAAAACCATTGATAGAGATAAGGAGCCCTGGGCAACATACTGCTTGGCAGCCACTGACAAGTTAATCAGAAGCCAACCCATCATGCCTGAACGAATCCAGAAGAACCTGTAAACCAATCAAGAGGAACAAGATTGGGGCTTCAAGTGCATTCAGGAATACTTGTGTGAACACTATCAGACATTAATATGTTCAAAGTCCAAGATTATAGTAGGAAAAATTACTTTAGGTCAAGGCCGAACAAGTCTGGGTTCAATTGTACTCCGAACCACCTGCATGAGAAAACAGTGTAACAGAGTCACGGTTTCATAGCAAAGACATATGTCATCAACTAAGTTCTGAATACCACAGATAGCCGATCTCATTCCAGATATGATGCACTAGAGCAAAAGCTAGTCAAGAAAAGATATCCAAAACAGGTCTGCTAGGCGTTAAACCAAAGTCTGACGTGAGCACCTCAAAATTCGAGAAAACATACCAATCGTGAAGTACGTTGCCGGTCACATGGGGTTCAAAGGATGCTGACTTTGATTTCGACGAAGATCCCTTCAAGTGTAGCCACACGGACATCTGATACGTCTCAATAAGTGTCATTAACCAACACGGCAAAACTCTCAACTAATAGGTCGACAATTTCCTATTCCAGTTCAATCTGATCCGTGAGTAAATAACCCCAGAGAACCTGACTAAAACCAGAAATTCCAATTAAAAGGCCTGTAGCCAATTCAATAACTTCCAATACAAATTTTCTCTGTTCCACGATGTAGAGCATATTCTCTTCTTGCTAAAAGTAATTTTCGCTACCTTGCCTGGATATTTTCTAAACTATCATTTCAATTCCTGTAAATATGAAAGCAACAACTTTTGGCAACTTTTGGCACTTTAAGGTTTTGACTGAGCTCTGCAGGACAAAAACTGTGATCACGCCGTAGACGTCAAGGTAAGAAGTGTTCACAATGCTCTAACAGTACGACAATGAACTATAGTGAACATGAACGAATTTTTGAACAATTCCAGAATACACTCACCAAAAGACAAAGTCCAAGCTGGACAATACACATTTGGCCCCCATAATCTGCAATGACCTAGAGTAAACGATTTCAGATCAAATACGTACGAGAAAAACATAAGCATTCTCAGCAAGAGTACATAAACGGTTGCACAAAGAAGCTCCATTTTACATGTCAATGCAAGCTTAGCCATGTAAACTGTAAATACTCTAGAACACAAAAGATAGGTGTGACGATAAGGATCGACTTGTGCACTATATTTTCAGCCACAAACTACGTGTTGGATTAAGATTGGGAGTACCATAGCTGAGAAGTAACCATAGTTGATCCCAACACAAAGTCCACCGAGCAGCACCACCAGCAAGGCCAATCCTGAACCCGTAATCACCAAAGACATGTCAATTCCACTCCTCCTAAAGGTAGTCATTTCGTTACACATCAAAATTTGAACATTTTGCAAGAAGATTAATGAATCTCTCTCAAAATAGCTTAATAAAGAACACATCCTCTGTATGTCTATATATGAAGAATGATAAAGAGAAGAATCACCATTGCACTTGTAATGAAGCCTGGTGTCAATTCCATTCCTCCTAAAGGTAGTCATTTCGTTATACATCAAGCTTTAAACATTTTGCAAGAAGGTTAATGAATTCCTTTCAAATCAGCTTAATAAAGAATATAGGGGAAATTACAAATAGGGGCATGAAAACGTAAAATAATACAAATAGGGGCGCAGTTTCAAAATGATTACAAATAGGGGCACAATTTCAAAAAAATTGTAATTTTTTGTAATTTTTTTTTGGTTTGGACATTGGTTGACTTAGACACATCACATTAAATGATAGCTAACTTCCAAAAAATTTAAAGGTCTCTCCAAATCAAGCCTAAATAAAGAAATTTTAGTATAGGAAATGGCAATTTTTGAAGACTTTTAAATTTTTTGGAAGTTACCTAATATTTAATGTGATGTGTCTAATCAACTAATGTCCAAACCCAAAAAAAAATTACAAAAAATTACAATATTTTTTGAAATCATGCCCCTATTTGTAATTATTTTGAAACTGCACCCCTATTTGTAATATTTTACGTTTTCATGCCCCTATTTGTAATTTCCCCAAGAATGTATCCTCTGTATGTCTATATATGAAAAATGATAAAGAGAAGTATCACCATTGCACTTGTAATGAAGCCTGGTGTCAATTCCATTCCTCCTAAAGGTAGTCATTTCGTTATACATCAAGCTTTGAAAATTTTGCAAGAAAATTAATGAATTCCTCTCAAATTAGCTTAATAAAGAATATATCCTCTATATCGCTATATATAAAAAATGATGAAGAGAAATATCACCATTGCACTTGTAATGAAGCCTGGTCTTATCGGCGAGAACAGCGCCAGCGACTGTGCGTCCAGGTAAGATAGCGCCTAAAAGCACCAACACAGCAATGTATCCCAACGAGACGCCGATCACGAAGCTCCACTGTCCAAATAGCTTAAGATTCAACACATCAAATTTTAAAAACACATCAAAACTTGAAGAGAGGAACAATCCATTGCATTGTTAGAAAATCTATCAAACCAGCTCAATGATCAAAGGATTAAAACATACCGTTCTGACATCGCCCTTGAAAACCTCCCCCTACAATCGATAGAAACAACACATGGCATGAGTCAATTCTGGAACAAGAAGAAATCTAAACCCTAGCGCACTAGCCCTTCGCCATCACCAATCACCAGAATTACTTCACTACGTAAAGAAAATACTAAGAAAACCTAATGCATTGCGGTCACAGATGGAACAGAAATCTGTCTAAAAACAGAGTGCGGGCAATCTGTAGGTTACCAGCATTGGGATTAAGTCCGTTTGGAAAAGGCTGTGAAGAGTCGGCGATGTCTGCAATGCCAACACATGAATGTAAAAAGTCTTACTCACTCGATCATTCAAAAAAATTTCGAAAACGCCAGCACATTGAAGAGGCTAACAAGAATGAGGTCCACGTCGTTTGCAATAAGAATGACGATAGAAAACGCAAATGGAGGTCAAATGAAGAAGTGTAAAATGGTGAGAGTAGCGGCAGAGAGTACCGTGATTGTCATGGTGGAGAAATGCCAACTGCGGAATCGGAGAGAACGACAATGCGAGATTGAAGAGCAACTCCGTCGCAACGGAATTGGAGCCTGGGATGCTGAGGCAGGAACGATGCTTGATGCCTCCGGAGCAGGACCGTACTGTCTCACCTACCATGAACCATTTTTTCTCGCAACCTTTTCCTTTTAGGGAAAATTTCATGGATACCCCTGAAGTTTGCAGTAATTTCTTAAGGTAGGAGCCAGGGTTTTTTTTTCATTTTGTACGAGGTGTCAGAGTGGCAATTTATAATGTTATAGTGGTGCTCCAAATTTCAAATGGATAGAAAATATCACATTAGCACATACTACATGTCTATAATTTGGTTTTCACCCACAATTTGACGATTTCATCCAAGTTTTTTTTTGAATTTGAAGCTTTTTTGACAATTTCATCCAAGGTTTTTGTCACTTTTTTAGCCAGATTTTTTTTTGGTGCACTTGAGCACCAAATTGCCAAAAAAAAAAATACTAGTAGGAGCACCCATAAGCGTCAAACTAAGGGTTTTGAACATGATGACTATTAATAAATAACTAGCAAATTGTAGGATCCTATTAGGAACAGAACAAAAATGAGTTTGCGCTTTCGAATGTATTATTTGGATACTCTGAGAATAAGTTGTGAATTTTTAAAGAGCCAACTGCCATTGCACCCATAACCAACACAAAGGTTTCATGTTCACATGTTGTACATCCTTGTCATTACATCTATTCATTTTCACAAATTTTTCAAGATTTCAGAGGTGATGGTTATGGGGACACTGATGCTTATGGGTTTCCCTACCTTAAATTCCCTTGCTTTTTCAGAAATTTCACAAATACCCTTGGACCAAAATTTTCAAGCGCTTTTTTGTTGTGCATGTCACTTCCCTTCTCTCTTTGTGCACCTATTACTTTTTCTTGTTATGTGTGTGCAAAAAAAAGAACAAAAGTGACATGCACAACAAAAAGAACGCTTGAAAATTTTGGTCCAAGGATATCTGTAAAATTTCTGAAAAAGCAGGGGTATCTACAAAATTATTGCAAACTTCAGGGATATCCGTGAAATTTTCCCTTCTTTTTTCAAACTTTTCTATTCGCAGACTTTTCTTTTTGCAGCCTTTTCTTTTTACAAGCTTTTTGTTTTGCAGCCTTTACTTTTTGCAACCTTTTCTTTTTGCAACCATTTCTTAACGCAGCCTTTTCTTTTCGCCAGTTTTTCTTTTTGCAGGCTTTTCATGTTTTACAAGCTTTTCTTTTGAGGGGAATGGGAAAGCACAAATTTTTTATGAACAGGGGCACAGATCGAAAGTACTCTCAATCACATTAAATTTGTTAATTCTGATTTCAATATAGGACTTGCAAATGGCTGATTTATTAACAAAAGGTTGTAACTAAATGCACCCAAAAAATCAAGTGTTTGTATGTGTAACATAATAAAAAAGTTTTGTTGGACTCAGACATGATGGATTTAGACATGATGGATTGTAATAACTCTGTCTATAGGATGCTTGGGAAGTGCATCTTTTGGATGCACGTGCAATCAAAATCTTTGAAGCATATTTTATGTTGTAAAAAGTCAATTAAATAGTTTAAAAAAATTATAGTGGGTTTTTTTATATCGTAAGTTTATAGACAAATTTTGAAAGAAAATAAATACATTGTATAGCTAAAAAAAATGACCCCCTACATTATATGGTAAAATACGTTTTTTTTTAAATTAAATTGTCAATAAACGCAAGCTTGGTTATAATTTTTGTTGAAGTTTTTGTGTACCAAAGTTGGATGCAATTGCTCGGGTGGATCACTTAATGCATTTTAGAATTGATGTGCGACATAATATAGCAAGATTATTGTTCATTTGAGATAATAAACATAACAAATTTACAAATAAAGAAGAGAACATTCAACATGCTAAATCCAATATAAATAATACAAGTACACTCTAAATCTAAGGCATTATTTTTTTACAACTAATGTAGAGGCACAAGATTTAGACTTATCCTATGCACAAGACTGTGTGTAGTATAGGTTGAAACATGCAATTGGATATTTGAGGGGGCATGATAAATTGAATGAAAAGTCAAAGCAAAGATGACTTAACAAAAATAATAGGAGAAGAAAAAAACTCAAAATTCAAAACCAACCAAAGCGTCATAGTTTATATTTTAGCAAAAAATAGGATTTCAAAATTGAATAAAAATTTAAGCTCAAAACAGCGGTTTAATAAAAAATATGGTGAGTAAAAAATAATATCAAAATTTAGTGTAAATGAAGGTGCACTAATTAAGGTTAAAGAAAAATGAAAAATGAAAAAAAAGAAAAATCTAATACTAATCAGGGCACCAATATAAATAATTTAACAAAAAAAACCAAGGTGTAAAAAGAAAACTAATTTTTCTACAATATTAAACTCCGACTAAAAAATATTTATTTGTCTTTTATGTGCTTCTTGCCAAAAATCTTTTGGCATCACTTTGTGTGACAATTCATTTTTTTTCTTTACAAAAAAAATAATCTAAGAAAAATTAGAATCTTTTAGGTCTTATAAGTAATTATAGAGTACCCTAATATAAGTCAATTTGCCAAACTATATAATTATGCAGGCATATTTATTTCTGTTTGAAAGGTAAATAGCCCTTTACCAATCACCCCCTTGTTGCACACAGAGGACTCAACTTGCAAAGATTGCTCCACTTGAGTATAATTGTCGTTCAAACGCAATTTTGATAAAAACATTCAAAATGAAGATTCAACAATTTTAGTGCAATCTTCTATTGTAAATTTGGACATCTTATTTAATTCATCTGAATTCAATTTTGTTTTTACATAAAAGATATAATGATTTTGTGAGAACATCTAAAAAATTGGAGTTAAATAAAAAATTATTAAGAAGTAAATAGGAAGAGAAAATTTTATTTGGCCGCTTGTGATATCCAAACAATATATATTGAGTGACATCCCCAAGATAAGATATCAACAATAGAGTATATCCACCAAATTAAAAGAATTGTAGTATCTTTAAATAGTCAATTTTGTAAAATTTTGAATGTCCAAAAATAAATTTTATATCTAAAAACTTACCATTCAATATTTAAGATTGACAAATCAATTTGAATACTAGCGTTAAATGTTTTCACAATAAAAAATTTATATTATTGTTTAAAGTAAGACTCATAGATTTTTAAAAGTGACAATACACAATTTTGTCTCTACAAACTGTTGTGTAAATAGAGATCACCATACACAATACATTGTGTAACTATCACTAACAGCAGATAAAAACAAAAAAATGTAAATAGAAAACATATATACAAATATGCTCTCAAATTTTAACATTCTTGGCATTTGCTCTTATTTGTGGTCTATTTTCCTTAGCATTTGCTCTTGTTTGTTGTGGTTTAGTTTTTGCGGTAGCTTAGCAATGGCGTCCGCTTGGAGAAGAGGATTTGTGAAGCAGCAACAACGCAGCGTGAATGTCGTTGCCCTTTTCTTATCACGCAGCGCCAGGAGGAGTGCACCATCAATGGCTTTCTCCCCCAGCCCGGAAGTGGTGACCCTTGAGAAATTTTATGATTTCATATTGTATTTGTTCAAGGCTATTGTGTCCATCGTTAGAAGGGCACTATGAGTAAACCAAAGCGTTTCTTTTTACCAGATCTGGGCAATGGATGCACAATTTGCTAAAGTTGAACTATGGATAGCAATAGAGTCCCAATCTACAGCTACCAGCCTTATAAGCTTAGAGATCTAAACCTTTGTGTATCTAGAGGCATTAGATGCTTGCATAGCCAAGCTTGAGGCAAAGCTAGCCTTGTCACCCTCAAGGTGGATACTGTAAACAAGTCGCTGTATGACCTTGTCATTTTTAAAGCAATGGTTGATAAGGTGCTTTTGAAGTATGCGCAGTGAAACGCAGCTAGCTCAACTGGGTTTACTTCCATGGCCAATCATGAGACGATAACCATACTAAACTCAAGTGATAACAAAGGGACCCTGTGTGTTGTTGAAGTTCTAAATTACTTTAAAAAAACTTAAAGTTTTTGTATTTTATTATAAAAATGCTTCATAACTGTTTACATAAAATTAATTATGAAATTAATGCTATATTAATAGAATCTAAATTTATATTATTACAATTTTCATTTTATAAATACTTATACTTAGAAATGAATCATCAAAATCATTTTTCTTTTATAATTTGTTTTGTATAGTATTTTCTTGAATTTTAGTATATTTAAAAATTGATTTGAATTTGATTCAACAGTATGTTTATAACAATAAAAAAAATACATCCTTTAAACCACTATTGTAATGTTGAGCTAGTGCAAGAAATAGATGAAAGCGTTTTAAGTATTAGCATAATTACTAGATAAATGATGTCTATGTAGTTTTTGAAAATTTATAAATAAATTCATATTGCAATTATAAAAATTACATACTTTATAATCAATGGAATTAGATTTTTACAACCAAAATTACTATAAGTTCTAAGCAACTATTATCTTTATCCATAAGTATTGATTTTGTTTTTTAATTTTTTAATTTTTGCCATTTCTTATTTCATTGACAAAAATAAAATAAAACAAAAATAAAATTGTATTAAAATCAAAAATAAAGACAACAACATTTAAAATAATCATTAACTATCTATAAACACAAAGAAAAAAAACTTTTAAAAATGATTTCATATCGTTATACTATGTTGCATAATAAAATACAATTCAGATGAAGTTAAGACAAGTTTTTATCCCAACATCAAGTAATGTGATGTACAATCTCATTTGTACTTTTATTAGCACTTTAAAGAAAATCAAAATTAAATCAAAAATAAAAAAACTACTAACAATCTAACATGCATCTTTACACTATTAACATTGAAAAATATTAGTTTGATGTAAAAGTTTAAGATAGCTTAATCAATAATATTGATACAAATAGTAATATAAATATACATTTTTTTCCTATTACATGAATTTTTTTGCATTAAAATTCTTTTTAACATTGATCAAAATACATAAATAATAATAATATTTTAAACAATTATAATTCAAACTCAAAATATCATAAACAAATAATATGTAAAATCTTAATTCAAATTATTATATTGTATCACATGATATAATAGAAGACTTTAAATGAAATTAATTTGAATTACTATATCAACACCATGTTATGTGGTGTGATTTTTCACTTACATTTTTGTTAATCTCATATTTTTAAATTCAAATAAATGAGCAATGTGGCCACAAGCGTGCAAGAATCACCTATCAAAGTGGGATTTTTTATTGTTAGTTTTAAGTTTTTTTTGTATGCAATTTTTTAATATATTATAAATATGTTTTTGTGTTTATCAACCAATTTGGGAAAAATATACTTTACAAGTCTAATATTACCATTACAATTAAACATGTGTTTTCTAATATTAAGTATGAATTAATAATTTATTGTTATTAAAGTTTGAAAGAATAGACTTTCAATGTCAAGCTCTAAACTACAAATGATGCATTCGCTATTGAATTTTAAGAAAGACACATGAATTAATCTTTGTGAACGAACTTCTTATTAAATTAATTCAAAGTCAAGTATAAATTAGTTTTAGTAATAGATGAAGAGTTATATTAATAAATAAAAATCTTTTCTTTCATCTCACATTTTTTGGCTACGTGAATAGTTTCGACAATCCATGTTTAGTATCCTTTAAAATCCTTATATTCATCATTCCCATTAAATTTGATAAAAGGAGTTCATTTTTTTACTTTAAACTTCATCTTTTTGTTAGATATGGATGCAACAACTCTTACCCTTGATATATGTTAATTTTTTGTTCATAAACTTCAGGCTTTATTTAGTCCTTACTAAAGCTCTCTATCTTGTAAGCAAAAATAATATGTACACCATACACGTTTGGCTTTTGAGAAGCACCTTTGTTATACCATTAGCTAATTGGTGCTGAAGCACAATAAGTTAGCAACACCCATAATCATCACTACACCCATAACCATCACCTCTAAAATTTTGGAAATTTTGTGGAAGTAAATAGATGTAATTACAAGGATATACACCATGTGAACATGAAACCTTAATGTTGGTATTAGGTGCAATTGCAGTCTGCTCTTTATAAATTCACAACTTATTCTCATAGAATCCAAATAATACATTTGAATGTGCAAACACATCATTTTTCTCTTGCTAATAGGATCTTATAATTTGCTAAATGTTTATTAATAATCATCACGTTTAAAACCCTTAACATGACAGTTTTGGGTATTGCACTCATAAACACTAGCAACTTGATTCAAAGTAGGACCGTAGTCTAAACCAATATTTTTCTTTATAATCCAACTTCAAGCTATAACCAAATCTCTCATTGCACTTTGCAAACACTAAGAACCTTTCCTTGTAGATTAGGCTAAGATTTACAAATGGTAGTTTCACAAAATGGAATTCTATGAAGAAAAACAAGTCAACAATATGGATTCTAGAAGGTTTTATAGCTCAGTTGTATGTCTTAGAATAGCAACTAATATTTTTGGTTGATGTTTCATTACATTGTCTAAATGTAATATTTGATTAAAACTAAATTGTATTTCTCTTACTAAAGGTCAATAGACTAATGTGACACATATTGAAAAGGCTGACCTAATTGACTTTGATTCTATAGGAAGAAGACAATAGAAATACTCAAATGACAAAAACATATTTTTAACGTATATTAAGCAAGTAAATCTTCTACTTGCAAAACCAATATGTTATGACATAAAATATGCTACCTGGCTTTGTTTGCATTTCCAATTGTTTAATTGGAATGTGCAATTTGAGTAAATACATTAACAAAACAAGATACCATTTGCAAATCAATAACTTGGAATTCTAATGGTTAGTATCATAATTTTGCGTATTGTAAATTTCCAATTGAACTTGAGACTAAAAATGACTATTAATAAACAATTGCACAAGAAACACATGAATAGTTTCAACAAATACACTATATAATACATTTAGGTTGTCTTGCCTTGGAAGGTTACCTCACGACTCATCCCTTGACCACTTGGAGGCACATGCAAATCTTTCGTTCTTAGGATTTCATATGGTTTACAACCTAGACGCCATTAATTTGGTTTTTTTGCCACTTTGAAATTGTTGTCAAGTCCTTTAAAAAGAATTATTGCAATAATAATTGTTGAGAATTACTATAATATCAACAAGTATTTATATAATATAATGTAGAATGTCAAGAAATTACTGTGAGGCAACCCAAATGCAACATTTAGTGTATATAAGAAATAAGAGAGCTAGGTCACTATATAAATTTCAAAGCAATTCCATTAAGAAGAAACACAACACTTGTTAGGTCATGTACTAAGAGTGTTTTGAAGGGACACTTGTTGCACTAACTTTGCTTGAACATGGTGATGGAACCAATTACTAAAATTTTGGAGTTTGTGCTTGCATTATTAGATTCTCCCCTTAACCCCTAAAGGACAAGACCCCCTTTTTTAGAAACATAGCAATTTTGGGCAGGTACCTGTGATTGGAGCTTTTCACATTTAGACTGAAATTTTAATAGAATGTGGGGACAAGGTTTATCTTTCATATGCACTAAATTTCATGACATTTGGAATTATGAGTAAAAAGTTATGGCCTAATATGTTGTTTTTTACGTTCATCAGGCAAGTTGGGCAGATTTTTTAAAATTTTCTTTTTTCATAAAAAAAATTTTTAAATGGGTTTAGGAGATTTATGTGAATGTAGGAAGCTTTGAATCATTCCATCTGGATCAACAAGATGAAAGTTATGAGGATTTTTTGTTTGTGGGCAATTATGGATTCTCTACTCCAAAATAAGCTTTGAAGTCCTTTGTTTTACTCAATTTCCAACATTTTGGAAAAAAAACAAAACCAAAGGATGTAGGTTGTTTATTACAACATCATGACCATTGGGATTGACATTTTTCATTTCCATAATTAAATTCTTAACAATTTTGTGTTTTGAATCATTCTCTACTTCTTTTTACTTACTAATTTTTTTCCATATGTTATATAACTCCAAATGATTTGAAACTTTTTTGACATGTACTTTACTTAAGTGGAATAAGGAATTTAGAGAAGCACCACCCACATGGCCTTTTTTCCTTAGGAATTTCACCTTCTCAAGGGTAGCAGCCCGATTTTTCACAAGACGTCTTTGAATATTCAAACCATTCTAACTTCCAATCTATGCGGTGGAAAACTCCAAAAAATTTCCACATCTTCTAAAACTACAAGAGCCTACAGTCACATATGCATAAAAATGTTTTTGTTTTCATTTTTAGTTGTTGCTCTAAAAATGACAGTTTTGAAGAGTTTTTGGTGAAAACTTTGCTTGGTCCTTTAGGGGTTAACAAACATTGTACATGTCTCATTGTTATTTGGTGTGTGTATTTGAATTTGCATGGGCTTCTCATTTGCATTAAATCTTATGCCTCATATTGAATTGCAGTACTTAATTTTGGGAACTTATGCACACAGGGGTTGGATATTTGCGCACTCTGGGGTAAAGTTTAGATTTCTACCATCATAAAGCTGAATTTGAGAATTTTGAATTCACATTTGGATTAAGAGGCTGTGATTTAGTCTAGAACTGTAAAATAAATTGCAATTCAACAACACCCATTGAAAAAGCTTATCTTTTTCTACAAACAAAAGTAAAAGTAACTTATTTCCCCTAGCTAAACTTTTTCATTGGGTGTTGTTGAAATTGTAACTTTTTTTATGGTTCTAAGGTAGGAACACCCATAAGCATTAGTGTCCCCATAACCGTCACCTCTGAAATCTTGGAAAATCTGTGGAAATGAATAGATGTACTTACAAGGATGTACAACATGTGAACATGAAACTTTAGTGTTGGTTATGGGTGCAATGGCAGTTTGCTCTTTAACGCTTAAACATTGGGCTCATCCCCATGGCCAGCCCACTATAGTGACTTCTACAGTGTTTTTCAAGGATTTTAGAACTATGATTGGTGTAATAAGTGTCCATCTAGCTGCAAAAGTGAACAATACAGGTTGACCTATCAAAAATTGTAGGAAGGGCAATATGGATCTTCTCACAATTTGGATTTTCTAAAAATATGACAGTATTTGATGAAGTTATTTTTTTGCCTTCCATGATGTATTATGTGTTTATGATCACTTCTAGGAAAAAATCAGATGAAAATTTGCTTTCTTCTACCATTCAAAATATTTTTTCAAAGGCAAAGGACAAAAAACATCCTTGTGGACATTTAGGGGTTAAAACTTCACAACTCATTCTCACGGTATCCAATTAATAAATTCAAAAGTGCAAACTCATTATTTTTTTGTTCCTAATAGGATCCTATAATTTGCTAACTGTTTATTAATATTCATCATGTTCAAACCTCAAAGCCCTTAAATTGACGCTTATGGGTGCTTGTACCTTAGACTAAATCACGGTCTCTAAGTCCAAATCTAAATTCAAAATGCTCAAATTTAGCTTTATGAAGGTAGAAATCTAAAATTTTCCCCAAGGGGCATGTGCATATATCAACACCCCAATGTGCATATATCAATTTCCTTAATTTTTTGTGATGAGAATTGATATGTGTACCACACCCTTTGAACTACTGTACCACACCCTTTGAACTACTGTACCACATCCCGAGGTAAATTTTAGGTTTCTACCATCAAAAAGTTGAATTTGAAAATTCAAAATTCAAATTTGAACTTAGAGATCATGATTTAGTCTAGAACCATAAAAAAAGGTTGCAATTCAACAACACTCAGTGAAAAAGTTCAACTAGGGAGAAAAGTGTTACTTTTACTTTTATTTGTAAAAAGGTAAGCTTTTTCATTGGATGTTGTTGAATTGCAGTTTTTTTTATGGTTCTCAGCTAAACTATAGTCTCTAAATCCAAATCTGAAATCAAAATTCTCAATATTAGCTTTTTGATGGTAGAAATCTAAAATTTACCCTAGTGTGTGGTATAATGGAGTACAACAAGCTTACAAACTGCTTATTTCAAGCATTCAATTTGTGTGGTGATACTATGAGTATGATTCGTACATTTTTTTCAAAAAAATTGTCATTGCATCCTTATGCAATCCCAATCAAGCATACCATATTTCAGTTCCTAAAAATCAAAACTCCAGTTTTGGTGAATTTTTTTGTAAGAAATTCATGGTTTTACATGATAATTGATTGAAAAACATTAGTGATGAATTTTTGAGATTTGACTGCACGGTTATGTATGATACATCCATACGCACATCATTCATGCTAAAAATAACCCCCTTTAGTAACAAAAATTTGGTCTATAAAAGATTCTATGAAACTTGTGACAAGCCCAAATTTTGTAAAACATAAATTTTTATTTTTTAACTAGATTTTCATCAAGTAAACACAATATAATGTTTAAAGATACAAACTTAGTTACAATATTTGAGTCAAACAACAAAATTTTATTTTCATGGAAATTTATATGTTTTACAAAATTTGGGCCTATCACACATTTCATAGAATCTTTTGTAGACCAAATTTTTGTTACTTAAGGGGGTTGTTTTTAGCATGGATGATGTGCGTATGGATGCTTCCTACATATTGAAAAAAATGTACCAATTATACACCTTGTTTCACCACAAAAACTATATGCCTGAAACATGTAGTTTGTAAACTTGTTGTACCCCACTGTACAGTAGTTCAAAGGGTGTGGTACACATATCAATGTCCTTTTGTGATATGCAACTATTATTTATAGCATAAGCACCTGTTGGTCTGACGGGACCCAAAATAATTTTAGGCCCAATCATGCAAAATCTCTCCATCGCAAGAAAATAATTCTTACTTTTTATTTGCACACTCCAATATCAAACTTTACTCAAAACATTTGTCTTTGTTTACAAAACATTCCCTTGCAATAAAGCATTTTTTGTTCTATACCCATAGAGTTTTTTACCCAAACAATAAAAGGAAAGTCACTATTTTCTCAAGCAAAAATTTATTTTTTATTTTTTACCTTTGCAAATTTTTACTCATGTAGTAATTATTCACGCAATTATTTTAGTTTTTTACCCCTGCAATTTTGTTACATTATTTACTCACGCATTTTTTTAGGGTCTGGATACTACCACCCCCCTTTTTGATACTGCCACCTCCCTTTTTGATACTGCCACCCCCCTTTTTGATACTGCCACCTCCCTTTTTGATACTGCCACCCCCCTTTTTGATACTGCCACCCCCCTTTTTGATACTGCCACCCCCCTTTTTGATACTGCCACCCCCCTTTTTGATACTGCCACCCCCCTTTTTGATACTGCCACCCCCCTTTTTGATACTGCCACCCCCCTTTTTGATAC
This sequence comes from Ulota crispa, assembly GCA_963920765.1. NCBI lineage: Eukaryota > Viridiplantae > Streptophyta > Bryopsida > Orthotrichales > Orthotrichaceae > Ulota > Ulota crispa. The sequence continues at coordinate 6,944,876 of OY987248.1, read as the reverse complement.
TGCCACCCCCCTTTTTGATACTGCCACCCCCCTTTTTGATACTGCCACCCCCCTTTTTGATACTGCCACCCCCCTTTTTGATACTGCCACCCCCCTTTTTGATACTGCCACCCCCCTTTTTGATACTGCCACCCCCCTTTTTGATACTGCCACCCCCCTTTTTGATACTGCCACCCCCCTTTTTGATACTGCCACCCCCCTTTTTGATACTGCCACCCCCCTTTTTGATACTGCCACCCCCCTTTTTGATACTGCCACCCCCCTTTTTGATACTGCCACCCCCCTTTTTGATACTGCCACCCCCCTTTTTGATACTGCCACCCCCCTTTTTGATACTGCCACCCCCCTTTTTGATACTGCCACCCCCCTTTTTGATACTGCCACCCCCCTTTTTGATACTGCCACCCCCCTTTTTGATACTGCCACCCCCCTTTTTGATACTGCCACCCCCCTTTTTGATATTGCCACCCCCCTTTTTGATATTGCCACCCCCCTTTTTGATATTGCCACCCCCCTTTTTGATACTGCCATCTCCTCTTTTACAACATTGTTTAGTTTTTAGTGGTTTTTGGGGATAAATTTTTTTTGGATTTAGAATTAAATATGTATAAAACTAAGTGATTTTTTGGTAGTGTTTTTCAAAATGATAATCAACAATCCATTTTTTTGATAAGAAAAGATAATAGAGTGTTGTATTTTCTTATCAAAATTTTTGATTGTTATCAATCATTTTGAAAAACACCACCAAAAAAATCACTTGATTTGATACATATTTAATTCTAAATTAAAAAAAATTGTCCCCAAAAACCACTAAAAACTAAACATTGATGTAAAAGAGAGAAGTGACAGTATCAAGACACTTTTTTTATGCATGATTTTTTTCTCACGCAAGATTTCACTTACGCAAGTTTTTAACCCAAGATTTCACTAACGCAAGTTTTTAACCCAAGATTTCACTAACGCAAATTCTTAACCCAAGATTTCACTAACGCAAGTTTTTAACCCAAAATTTTCACCCATGCTGGTTTATTTGTACACTCAGTAAGAATATCGTGGTAAAAGCACAGCCAAAAGGAAAAACTGAATTCTGCTATATATATATATAGAGAAGAATTGATAGGTACCCTGGAATTATCAATATGGAACACAAACGAAAATGAAAAGACTCGAAATGTCGACAGTGGGATTCGAACCCACGCCCTTTCGGACCAGTACCTGAAACTGGCGCCTTAGACCAACTCGGCCATATCGACAGGGCGAAACCCGGAAACAACTCCAGGCGGTACTGATGATACACTGAACTAAAATATATTAATACTTCGATTCAAATTCAGGATAGCACTTAATACAATGAAAGGAGTCACAATTGGTATATGGTTTCAAACAATTTCAGTGGTGTTCTCGTCACTTGACGCTACATGGGATACAATAAACCAATAACAAAGTGGTAGCAAAAAGTTGCAAGCTTCCCAACAAGGAAAAAACATAATTAGATGCCAATGAGATGATGACTAATTGAGGAAATACATACGAGGGTAAAATTGACATAAGTATCTCCAGATGGGAAAGAGAGAGGCTCTAAATCTAACCCATTTGTAAATGTGAAACTAAATGACACGAATAATCTACCAGGGATCGAGATAGCACGTCCAACCAACCCCCATTGATGTCAAGTTCCTTCTTGACGTTCATCTGTCAACTTCCTCTGCAAACCAAACTTGGCATCATCTTGACGCATCTGTTTAGCATAATCCTCGAAATTGAAGTTATCGTCCCTGAGTAACCTCTCCACCGTGCTAGTATCCAACAGATCGTCGACAAGCTTCATTGATGCAGGGTCGTTGCTAAACACGAACTTCACTTTCTTCGCTGTTTTGCTATCCAAAAATGGCTTCACGAACTGTTCGGCACATGCAAATGATTTAGGTTAACGTAGCTTCAAAAAAATGCAAAACTCCATACTCTTTCTGTCCCTAAGAAGCTCCAAATCAGACACATTTCTTGTACCACTAAAAAGCTCCCTTGTGCAGATTTCAAACGCTAAGAAAGCATTTGCCATGTTCAATGATCTCATGGGGGCAAGTTAAGCAATTAAAAAGCATTCCTCTCCTAGCAAGCTTGGCCTTGCCCATATGAGGTACCATTATTGCTACTAATCTTTAAAATCATCAATAATGAAGAGCTGGCAACATGCACAAATATGGTACTTTATGCATAGAATTTGGGTGCTTAAACAGCGACATCAAAACTGGAGGGTTTGCATACATTTGGTAGATGGTATATTGATTCTAGAGTGCGTGTGTCACTAGCACAAAGATTAAAAACACAGTGAATCGCAAGGAAGCTTTTTGGACGTTTTTAGAGGGACAGAGGAAGTATGTTTCAGATTTATGCACTTCGTGATACTGTCAAATTATCAACACAAAACCTTGGCACTGGTTCTAGACAATTCACATTCAGGCACTTGGATCGCAAGGAGTTGAAGTGCAGAAATCGTTCACGAAACAAGAATGTAACTGAAAATAGCTTTTTACACGAAGATTTCAATGAGGTTTTAAACTTTAAGACTGGGGTTTAAGGTCTCCGTGTGAAGACCTTAAACCCCGCCTTCCTTGTGGATCTGAAAAAACAGTAGAGCAAGTGATTTAAAAGAAAAAGACTCACCAGCCAGAAAGTTTCAAAGATGTGAGGAGGATTGTATAAAATTGCAATACCCAGTCGCTCTGGGTAGTGGTTCTGCAAGACAAAAGCAGTTTCCTGGGCAGTTTTAACAGGAACGGCCTTGCTCATACTCCACTCTTTGAAATCAATCAGCCAAACCATCTGCTCTTGCCCAGCTGGTAAGTTCAAAACAGCATTCTCCAGCATGTATACCAGTTGCTTGATCTGCCCTTCCCGCGACGTTGTGTTCTGCAGCAGGAACGTGAATTCGATGAACATACTGACACGCATTCAACTTCAAAGGCATTGACATGCTTTCAATGAACACACTGCTGTGCATTCAATGAGTACGATGCTATAAAGGTAACAGCACCCATAACCGTCAAATTAAAGGTTTTGAACATGATGATTATTAATAAACAACTAGCAGATTATAGGATCCTATTAGCAAGAGAAAAATGATGAGTTTGCACTTTTGAATGTATTATTTGGACACTGTGAGAATAAGTTGTGAATTTTTAAAGAGCTGACTGCAATTGCACCTCATACCAACACTAAGGTTTCGTGTTCACATGTTGTACATTCTTGTAATTACATCGATTCACTTCCACACATTTTTCAAGATTTTAGAGGTGATGGTTATGGGTACAGGGATGGTTAAGGGTGTTGCTACCTCACGTTCTGAGCAGCAAACTAAGTTACACTAATAACAACACAGTCCGGTTTGCTGAACTAAACCTCACATTTTGACTTGTGTGGAAACCAAACTCAAGTGCCAAATTGCCAGATAGTTCACCTGTCTTGCAGGGCGCATCACCAAAACAGGATGCCCCTGTTTATCTAAACATTGCGCTCTGTAAACCTTCCCCGTCTCCGACTCGTTAGCAATGTCCGCCTGCAACAATCAACATGTGTTGTAAGGTAGTCTGCTCGAATTACGACCCTCTCACCTAAAGCATCCCTATAATTAGCTCAGGAATGGATGTGCAGTGGTTCTTAAATGGACCTTCTTTAGTCATGGAGTGGACAGAAAAAAAGGTATACTTTTTTGCAAGAACCAATCAAACTCCTTGATTTCACCTATTTCTTTACAGGTTGTCAGGGTACAAATTCTGGGAGACCTAGAGTCCCAAATAGGTGTCTACTACAGAAAACTTTGAAAATTCATCAACAATTCAATAATGCTTCAAAAAGTATGAAAAAAACTGTGTTGCATTTGACATCTAATTTTGCTTGTCTGAACATTAGACAAGAAATCTTCCTGTCTCGAGAAGGTCATGAAAAATCCAACCAGCCCTTCAAGTGACAGTTTTCGAGCTACCTACCTTAACTAGGACAATAACTGCATTTTACCATGTATATAGCGTGGGGGTAAACCCAAAGCTGCTCAGCAGTGATCCCAAATATGATTTTCACTTTCAGCTCAAGTGGCTAAAAAACACTGCTAGAAAGCTAAAATTTCAAATGTAACACTGTAAATCTCACAAGTTTTTTAGCTGCATAGTTTTTTTGGTAGCAATCCTGCGAAATTTAGCCAATTTAAAAATCGCTGCTGCTTAGGGTACACTAAGTAACCAGTGCACGGAAAGAATGTACCAGAGATGAGGGTGGTGTTCCCTCAGCAGTGCTCTCTCAACTGAGCCATAAATTCGCAATTATCATACAAAAGATAGAGCAACAAAAGGATCATAGAAAATGGCAATGTGGAACACTAACCCAGCGGATTTCCTCGGGTTTGTAAGACGCTCTCCACGCCAAAGACTCCCGCAGCATCTTTTCAGCTTTCTTGACACTCCAACTGCGAGCACGCAGGTACCGCCGGAGGCACTCATCGTTCGCATAAAGCAATGCACGTCCACTGAGTGGCCCCAATGCTGTCCTCAAATCATTCACCTGGCATAGCAAATGAACTGCCATTAAAACTAAATCCAAAAAAAAACCATGCTGAGAAAACACAAGGCTTTAGCTATTGTTTCTTTGTAAAAAGCTTCGATCTTTGATCTAGAGCCAAAAAAGCTTCCATCTTTGATCTGGAGCCGAAAAGCTTCCAATCGAACAGAGTGAGTGAGTGAAAGCGGGTGTGCAAAAGAGTTACCTTAGCTTGCTCTTGTTCGTGGGAGATAGGCTCCTCCTGCCCTCCTTTCGATGACATAAATCGCTTCATGTGCGCTCAAATTCCCTCCCCTTCAAAAAAAAAAATTCATGCCTCAGAAAAACAGAGTATCAATTCCCGAACATAAAACAATGTTATTATTGAGTGCTTAGCAAAGGAAAGCAACAAGAGCAGCTCTCTTAACCCATTAAGGACTGGTAGACTAGTTTCTGGTCGATTTTGACTCTTTTCAGTTTCTAGAGAGAGCATGTCAAGGAATTTAATGACGTGACAAAGGGGACAGGTCTGGGGAATTGGAAAGTGAAGAGTTTAGAACAATAACCATGTCAATCTGAGGTGGCATGTGGCTAGAGGGTTGAAAAAATTAAAAGAGTACGGGCTGAAAATACACCAGTAAATGCAAAAAGATGACTATAACAACTAAAGAGTGAGCATAATTCATGATGCATAACACTAGACGTTGCAAGATACTTCCATCTGTACGGTCAGGTCTGTGATAAACATCTGTATTCAATAACCCTAAAATGTCCCCAAATGGAAATACAAAGGATTGCCCACCCCCAAAATCGACCACGGTCGTTAAAGGGTTAACAAGACTCACCAAAGTCCTTTCCAAAATAGCGCCCTCACGCCTTGCAAAAGGAAAACCTAACGCGTGAAAGGAGTGAAGAATGGCCGAGACAGACAGGCACGGAGGAGTGGAGACTGGAGAGTAGATCGGGGGTAGACACGATCGGAAAAGAGTTCAAAGAAAAAGCAGGGCGAGGGAGTAGCATAGGGGGACTCGTGACACTCAAAGGCATATACTACTGTAAGGGAAGCATCAGCGTGGACTTCAATGCACAGGTGGCTTGTCGTCAGACCTTTCTCCACAACAAACGTGGAGGGACCTACTCAAAATGTAAATTTTTTGGGGAGAACAGAGTCAGTCAATCCTAACCCTAAATTATTTCTTTCTCGTGCATTTAACCCAAAAGGCGAATGGGTACTCGCATCTAGCCCACTCCAGCATCTCCTACAGCACGTTAAAATAGTTTTTTGAGTTAAACCTGTAATGGCTTTTGCGATTCAAGTCTATAATAGCACTATACTTGTTGATGTGCAAGAGCGGGGCCTCTTTCAAGTTTGGCCACAAGCTTTCTCCAAGCCCCTTCACTCTTCTTGCCAAGCACTATTCACAATACTACGTCAGAAGTACCCTTGCGTACCCTTATGATTTATTGTAACGCAGGTACATGCCCTCAAACCTTCTGGACTACAGGGGAACTCACACCTTGTTGCATTACACTACTTGCTACCCTAATCCCCTCCAAACCTAATTTTGAGGCGCTTCTTTAAACGTGTGCTGCAAGAGATGCTCTTACTCAACTTCGCCTCCCTACATATTTTAAAGCTTCAAAAGTTGTGAAAACCTCAGCCCTAAATTTTGAAATTAGAGCTTTTTTACCGGTATTGGAACTATTTAGGTGGGACCATAGCGCATGTTCCAGGGTCTGTAGTTTTTACAGCTTGGCAGCAGTGATTTCCGTGGTGGTTATTGCGAGAGTAACAGCTGCGACAGTGAAAGCGACATCAGCGCAGTGCCTCATGATCACCCAAATAAGTTACCATCCTCATAAGAAGGAATCATTGCACTCAGTTAAACTTGGTTCAGTTAGTTGTGGACTTGTGGATCGGTCAAAAGCTGCTGCTTCTTCAGAGTGACGAGGAAATATGAATGGGAAAAAGAAAATGGTACGTGAGGTCGTTGCGTGCTGTGATTGCCGCAATGTTATGAGCACTAAGTTACAGGTATGCGCGAGCTTGCTTGTGATTAACTGTGAGTAATCTGGAGAATAGTGGTCCAAGTGGAATCTTGAGAGTTTCGGGAAGGGAGAGGGCAGAGGGACGAATGGCCGATGGAGGAAGCTCGGCATGCACCTCAACGGAAGCTTGATACATTCATCCACAACCTCACATCGTTCACAGCAGGGTTCAGGGAGAACCGGCGGTTAGTGTAAGAGCATCTCCTGCAGCATGTTAACCCCTAAATGTCGAGGAGGACAAAAAACATCCTCTGGCTCTGAAAAAAGATTCTTTGATTTAGAAAAAAGTTTTTTTTATCTGATTTTGTCCAAAAATTGACCATAAACACATGGTCCATCATGGAAGACAAAAAATTACCTCTTGAGATGCATTCATTTTGTTTTGTAACCCAAATTGTAATAAGATTCAAAAACATGGTATTAGCTCCCAAGTTGCCCTTCTTGCAATTTTCATGAGGGCACCATGCACTGTTGACTTTTTCTAACTTTTTGAAGCAATATTAGTGATGCCCATGTGCAAAATACTGTAGAATGCTAGTGGCAAGGCAAGCCACGGTGATCCATCCGGCTTTTAAGGGTTAAAACAACCCTTTTCATTCAACTTGTAATGGCTTTTGCAATTTGAGTTTCCAACAACACTATACTCATCAATGGGCAAGAGCAAGGCCGTTCAAATTTAGCCACTTTCACATCAAATTTGAGCTTTCTCTAGGCCCCCTTCACGGTCATTGCCAAGCATTGTTCATGCACTGTTCACATGGCAACACCAAACGTACCCTTGCTATTCATTGTAACGCAGGTGCATGCCCTCAAACCTTGCGGGCTGCAGAGGAATTTCACGCCATGTTGCACTACTTGCTGCTCCCGTCCCCTCCAAATTTAGTTTCTAAACGCTTCTTTAAATGTGCTGCAGGAGATGCTTTAATGGCAGCCAGTTGAAACTGCAAAAACCTGATTCAAACTTGAAACTACCAGATAAAAAATTGGTCCTTTTTTCAAAATCTCAAAATATAGTATGCTTACAATAAAAAATTAGTAGTTTTAGAAAAAATAACCGATATATGTCAGTCAAAATTTGGTTGAAACTAGGAAATGCAGGACCTCAACCGGTGAAGCTAAAATTTATCCTCGAACCCTGGTCCACAGTGTTTGCTTGCAGCGCACTTGCCAATCCGCCAATCCACCATCGCCGTTCACTGTTTGTCTTGTATGTCAGCTCCCTCAGGAATGGTGAAAGGTCAGAGCACTTTTAAGCAGCTGGGGGTAGATGACATGCGTGGAGCCAGTGAGAGTAGAAAATTTCTGCTGTTTCACAGTCCAAAATAAGTACAAACTTAAGTTATTTATCACTAGGATACTGCCCGTCATATCAATGGGATTATGTCTCCCACCCTGTATTTTTGTGCCCCCTTATTCATGTGCTTCTTTATTCCTGTGTCCCCCTATTCCCACGCCCTCTTTTAGTCAAGTGAAAGTTGTAGTGCAACTGCCAGTGACATGTTGTTAACGTTTAGTGCAGCAAATAAAAGAGAGTCATAGGTGATTTTACTTTATTCCATTTATAACTATCCGATTCCAATCATGCCTGACCCTACTTGACCAACATCCTATTCAATTATATATAGAGATTGGGAGATTGAACTTTGGAATTTTGAATTCATATTTGGTTTTGGTGACCCTAATTTAGCCTATGACTCTAAAGAAAGATACCATTGAACAACGCTATAATAGGGGGCAATTATTTCTTTTGTCCTGATTCTAAAAAACTCTAAGATTTTACCACCCTTGCACCACAAAACAAAATATCATCTAACCCCAACCCTTTTAACCAAGCCAATTTCTTTGATGATCTTGTTGCCAAGGTGCTCTAAGGCCCACTTTACACTCAAACTCAAGGCCATGAGAATTTGGGGTTGTTTTTCCAAAATTTTGGCTCAAATGTCCTCAACAATAGACCCAAGCACCCATTATAATATGAGAATAACAAGGGCCATTTTTTTATGTGTAGAGTACTTAAGGCCAAAAATTTAAGGGCACAAAATCAAACTTTGAAAACTTTAAGAGAAAGGTGATAAAAGAAAAGAGACACAAAAAGCCCTTGACATTTTTATTCCATCCTATAGTGTTGACTTTCTCAAAAGAATAGTTTTTATTCAAATAATCATGTTTTAGTAAAATTTGACCATGGCATAGGGGCCAAGAATTGGCTTCTCATATTTGGAGGACCCAATTTTTGGAAAGGGGGCTATGTCAAATCTTGTTCCTCAAATACTTAAATATGTACTACAAATTTGGCCATAACTCCTAATTTACAAGTCTTGGGGTTTTTTTCAAAAGAATTAACCAATCCAAAATCAACATTGAGAGTGTCAAATTCTAGAAATCAGCCTCAACTTGAAATGTAAAGTTGTTGTAATTTTCTTTTCCTTTGGCTCTAAATCCTAAGAGAAGAGCTATGCACTTGAATCATTTCAAAGGCGGGTTTGTTTAGTAAAATTAATGCAAGACCAACCATTTTTCTCCATATTCCTTATTTTTCTTTATGTAGAGTCACTTTGAAAAAACTTTATTTGTTCTACTAACAAGAAAAGTAGTAGAAATATGCCCTTATTTTTTAATTGTTCATTTTTATTTACCTTGTAAACAAAAGGTTGTTTGTACTATATCCCACATCCTATCTTTGCAGGTCCCACCTAGACATGTGATCTCACCTTTGTTGAGTTATTAAGGGCAAAAAAAAGTAGTAAAAAAAGCCATGCATACTTTATGAACAAATATTGGTGGGATTTGACTAAAATTTGATTCTAGCAAAATGGTCCACCCAAACATTGTGTGATACCTTCTTTGGCGCCAAAAGTCCTAAAAATTATTGCTATGTAAGCAAAGTGCTATGAACCAAAATGTGAAACTTGAAGTGTAATGTGAAACGCCAAATCCCAACTTTTGGGACTACACCAATCAAATTCTCAAATTTTAGTTGGACATAGGAAGTGGGAAACAGTGTGAACCATTGTTGATTATGGATTTTTAAATTCAAATATGAATTCAAAACTTCCAAATTCATCCTTGTACAATACATTTGTAAATTTCAGCATTTTTTCCCGTAGTGAAAATTTTGAAAAATGTCAACTTGAATTCACGTGAAGAAAAATAACGGTTTGAGAGAGATAGAGGCAAGACTTGCATTAATTGAAACACTCACCTCTATATTGCCACTAGAGCACCACAAAGGAGGAGACTTTGCACAATGTTTGGAAAGAACTAAGCATTGTCAGCTCGTTGAAATTGGAAAAACTCGATTGAAATTTGAAAGTGCCAAATATAGAATTAGCTAATTTCCTCCCAAAAAAAACCTCGATATAATATAGTATGAACAAATGAAATATCAAGAGCGTGCATGTGAAAACTTTAATTGAAATTGAAAAATGCCAAATTATTTCAAGTGAAGTGTCTTCTTTCTATGCTCCAGCAAGATTCCATTGTATTGAAAACTGTATAAATAGCAACTTATTGGCTACCATGACAAAGCTACTACGTATATAGACATAGAAAATACTTCAATTTGGTTTCTTCATAACGGGAGGCTAATTCTTGGCTCTATGTCTATTGTCACATTTTATTAAAACACAATCTTAAAGATAAATAGTATTTTTTGCGGTACTTAACCCCTAAAAGGCCCAAGTGGCCCAGTGGAGTCAAGTGGGGTTTAGGTGTGTATCTTTAGCTAAACAAGTTTGAATGATTTTTTGAAACTTTTATTGAAGGTGGAGAATTCAAAGACCTACGTAACTAGCTAATTTTTTTTCATTTTGACATTCAGCAAAGAAGTTATGCAAGAATATATCAATTCTAGGGGAGGAGGGGCAATTCCGGCAATGTTTCTCCTTTGTAAGTGGGTGTTGACTACAAAAAGGGTCAGCTCTTCCACGCATAAGGTGTAGACACTTGTGCAAAGGGGAGTGGAGTGGAAAGAGCCCGTCTTGGGGGACTCAAATCCTCCATTCTTTTGCCCCTTGTAAAACTTGATGCTTTAGTTTTTTGAATGGTTTGTGTATTTATTTTTTTGTTTATTTTTTTCCAAGTTGTAGTGAGTTAAGATTCCTAGATTTTCATTGTTTAGATTATTGTATTTCAATTTTCTAAATTTCACATAAAGCCTCCAATTTTGCCTCGTGTATATGCAAATTTCATGGCCTTGCAACGTCGCAAGATTTTACAAAGTATGATTCATGCCTCCAATTCATTTGAAAATACTCCCACACTTACCTAACTTGGTCCTCTACATGAAAATAATAAACCTCAACTTTATGTAGAGCAAGTTTTTTTACTATAAGAGTGGTTAAAGGCTTTTGAAATTTGTAGGGAAGAAGGAAAAAAACTTTGTTTTCACTTCAAATGTCAGTGTCTCACTTCTCTCCATCTAAAATGAGTTAATTTTTTTTCCACAAATACCTCCCATAGTGTAGGGCAGGATCCTATGGTTGGATTTTTAAAAGAAAACTTTTTTCCTACCATTGTACTCATTCCCCTAAAAGTTGCAGTTTTTAGTGATTTTTACAAAAAAAAAAAGAAAAAAGACTTGGGTTTGTAGGGGTTAACTCCATAAGATGAAATAAAAATCTCTAGGACTACACTTAAACTTTTTTTGTCCGTATTATTTTATGAATTTTTAAAGACTTGCCTTAATGAACTTTACTATTTGGCCTCAAGGGCTTTACACATAGAATTTGTCCCATAACAATAAGAGGATAATAGCTGCTTTGAACCATTCTTGATGCTATTTAGATGAAAGTTTTGGTTGAAATGACCTGAGGCTCGATTCAGATCAAGACGTATGGAGCCACCAGACAAAGGCTCCTCTCCAATGTTTCATCCTATGCAGTTTGGAGGGGAAATTACCATGTCATCATGGTTTTGTCTGTCTAGTAGATGCTTTCACATCAGGCACCAGATGTCCGGTGGAGGAGCACATTTATTCTTTTTATTCTTAATTGACTTCATTTTGTCTTTATCTCACATGAAGTGAGAGAGAGTGTTTTGTCCAAAGGAGAAGATTTGACCCCACCTCCCAAGATGACCTCAAATCTTCTTCACCACAAGTGAGCTCCTCTCAAATTTTAAAAGAAAAAAATGATGACATGGACTCATCCTCCACTAGACGTCCCTTTGGTGTGAAGGCCATACTGTACGAAACCTTGAGATTGACCAGTGAGATTGCTTACTGCATTGTCCGGTGGTTGTGGACGTCTGAATCAGACCTCAATTTCTAAGACCTTTGCTCCGAGCGTAAAGCGGCCCTATATTGGCAGGGTTAGGATTGTGTGTCAGGAGATAGCGAAACCGGCGACTGCTGGTCGCCAGGCATAATGACAAACTATCCATCAAATCGGGTGCGACTGCCGGACGGCCATACAATTGTCACCGTGCAAGTTTGCGAAAGGGGACAAGAAGCACGAGGCGAGCACACTCACAGCACGGGAGAGAGCCAGTGCGGGGATTGCCATGGCGCAAGGTCCGCCTCCATTGCACCCGGGGTTGCAGCCCTTAGCCTTTCTGCTGGGCACCTGGCGTGGCGAAGGCGAAGGAGGTTTCCCTACCATCCAGTCCTTCAAGTACGGCGAGGAGATCAAGCTCTGGCATTCTGGCAAGGTAACCTCTCATTAATCTTCACAGGGCTATAGAGTATCCTCTGCAATTGTTTTCCGAAATCCTGCTAATCGTGTGCTCCAACATGTTTCACGTCTCGCATTCATAAGGTTTCCGACATTTGAAAATCCTTTGAATGGAAAATATGGCCTCAGGAGTTCAGTGTTGCTCATCGCTGATTAAACCTCAGTTCTTGCTCTAATCCTAAACCTAAATGGCAATTGGCCGAATGTGCTTGACTTTTGAATGGCTGCAGCTAGTAATCATTTTCTAGAGCCATCGTTCGAGCTGGAGGACACTGTGCTTTTGCAATATCGTATTGAATTTTGCAGATAAGGCACTGAATTTGTCATAAGTGCACGTGAATTTTCAAAAGTGTGCTTTTAAGGGAAGTTCTTGCCACTGATTTTGGTTTCCGAAATCCTGCTGATCTTGTGTTCCGACATGTTTGACGTCTCGCATTCATAAGGTTTCCAACGTTTGAGAATCCTTTGAATGGAAAACTATGATCTCAGGAGTTCGGTGTTGCCTAAATCCCAGTTCTTGCTCATACCGTTTCTCCTAACCCGACACCTAAACGGCAATTGCCCGAACGTGCTTGAATTCTGAATCGCTGCAGCTAGTAATCATTTTTCTAGAGCCGTCGTTCGAGTCAAGCTCTGGCATTCTGGCAAGGTAGGCCCTCAACAGTCTTGACAGGGCTGGAGAGTGTCCTCTGCAATTGGTTTCCGAAATCCTGCTGATCTTGTGTTCCGATAAGTTGCTCGTCTCGCATTCATAAGGTTTCCAACGTTTGAGAATCCTTCGAATGGAAAACTATGGTCTCAGGAGTTCGGTGTTGCTTAAACCTCAGTTCTTGCTCATACTGTTTTTCCTAACCCTAAACCCAAATGACCATTGCCCGAACGTGCTTGAATTTCGAATGGCTGCAGCTAGTAATCATATTTCTAGAGCCATCGTTCGAGTCAAGTTCTGGCATTCTGGCAAGGTAGGCTCTCAAATCTCAACAGTCTTGACAGGGCTGTAGAGTATCCTCTGCAATTGGTTTCCGAAATCCTGCTGATCTTGTACTCAGACATGTTGCTCGTCTCGCATTCACAAGGTTTCCAACGTTTGAGAATCCTTCGAATGGAAAATTTGGCCTCCGGAGTTCGGTGTTGCTCATCGCTGATTATACCTCAGTTCTTGCTCATACCGTTTTCCTAACCCTAAACCTAAATGACCATTGCCCGAACGTGCTTGAATTTGAATGGCTGCAGCTAGTAGTCATGTTCTAGAGCCATCGTTCGAGTCAATCTCTGGCATTCTGGCAAGGTACTAGGCTATTAAATCTCAACAGTCTTCACAGGGCTGTAGGGTGTCCTCTGCAATTGGTTTCCGAAATCCTGCTGATCTTGTGTTCCGACATGTTTCACGTCTCCCATTCATAAGGTTTCCAAGGTTTGAGAATCCTTCGAACGGAAAATATGGCTCGGTGTTGCTCATCGCTGAATAAACCTCAGTTCTTGCTCATACCGTTTTCCCAACCCTAAACCTAAATGACAATTGCCCGAACGTGCTTGACTTTCGAATGGATACATCTAGTAATCATTTTTCTAGAGACATCGTTCGAGCTGGAGGACAATGTGCTTTTGCAGCGTCGTGTTGAATTTTGCAGAGAAGCCACTTAACTTGTCATAAGTGCACGTGAGTTTTCGAAAGTGTGCGTTTAAGGGAAGTTCTTGCCACTGGTTTCTGTCAAAAAAATGACTGGAAATAGCAATAGTGGCCATCTACTGAATTAGCTTCAAGTACTTTCTTAGAAGCACAACGGATGTAGTATTAGGGTTGTATTGGTGGAATGAGATAATAAGGTGGAAAAGGTGCATGTGATTGAGAACCGCTTTATGTTCCTGATTGAGAGCAGCTGGTAACTAATGCAATTTCAGAAGTTTTATGAAGGGTCATTAACGTGACATTTTCTCATGAAAAGAGTGGGGTGATTTGACAGGAGAAAAGCTTGGACTGAAAATGAAACATGTGGTTTGTTATTTATTCAGTTGTGACGCAGCTTTGATATGTATATTCTGTCCAGATTGCCTAGCCTTGTGGTACTCGTTTGTTTGTTTGTTTGATCTGACGTCTCACTGGACGTGATTTGATGCAGCCGGTGATCGCGTATTCTCAGAAGACATGGAAAGCAGCCTCAGGGGAGCCCATGCATGCAGAGAGTGGATATTGGCGTCTTAAGCCGGATGGTTCTATAGAAGTCGTTATTGCTCAGAGCACTGGTCTGGCTGAAGTTCAGGTACGAGCATATATGTATTCTATTATAAACTTCGTTGTCCTGGATTGGTGAATGTATTTAACCCATTAACGTCTGTGGTCGATTCTGGGGGTGGGCAATCCTTTGTATGGCCATTTGGGGCAAATTTTAAAACTTTTGAATACAGATGTCTACCACGGATCTGACCATACAGATGGAAGTATCTTACAGGGTTTAGTGTTATACATCATGAATTATGCTCACTCTTTAGTTGTTATGGCCATCTTTTTGCATTTATTGGTGTATTTTCAGCTGGTACTCTTTTAGTTTTTTCAACCCTCTAGCCACATGCCACCTCAGATTGGCCTGATTATTGTCCTAAATTATTCACTTTCCAATTCCCCAGACCGTCCTCTTTGCCACGTCATCAAATTCCTTGATATGCTCTCTCTACAAACTGAAAAGAGTCAAAATCTGGCCTACGTTAATGGGTTAAAAGAGGCTGAATTCTCAGAATTGCATTTAGAAGTATTTTAAAGGATCCTTTATAGAAAGCTTTCGGGAGTGGGAAGATCGAACTAATCCATTTTGCAATCTCATGTAAACACAGCGTTGTTTTGAAAGCTTGCTCTGACCTTGTATCCTACTGCACCTGTTTCTTTGTGCAGAAAGGATCTTTTGATGCCGAAAAGAAAAGAGTGCAACTACAGAGTAGTATTGTCGGTAACGCTTCAAAGGTTAGAAACCATTGTGATGCCCCTGGATGAATCCAGATGTTCTATCGTCACTGGCGTTTCACTTTGTCTGTTGCAATATGGAACGATTATACTTTAATTCTTACCCTCTAGAGTGAGTGCAGGTTTTGGACATCGGGCGTGTGTTTGAAGTAGAAGGGGACGAAATGCGGTACACGGTGGAGATGGCTATTCATGGTCATGAGCAACAGCCTCATCTTCGAGCTGTTTTAAGAAGGGCTTCTAGCAATTGAGTTACGCAGGGAGACAAACCATTTTAGTGTACAGAAAGCAGGGTGTTAAGGTTGAACCTGTCATTTGCAGTTGTTTTTACTACTCTAGTGTGAATTGTTGTCATCATGGCAATGCTTTTGTAAAATTGTGAACCTGCTGGTTTTTGGTCACTAAGCTAATGATTTTTGCCATTCGCTCTTGCAAAAAGATTTTGGTGGTAGAACGGGAATCGTGAGTGTGAATGGATTATTTCACGAGCCCTCCTATCGGTTTAAGCATTGTGCGTGTTGCCATTTGTGCTTTGACAAGTTATGGGCTCATCGTGGGACAACAAACGTGGGCTAGTGTACAGTTCCTACATGCCACCCTACCCTACTTTCCAGTTATCATATCAAAAGTTGAGATTTACCCTGAAACGTAAGAACAACTAACACGGTTTTTGTTAAAATTGGACTTTGCAGTGATTTGTGGATGTCAATGATAAGAACGTGTGCAATGAGGAGATGACAATTAGGTGGGTCAAATGGAAGACCTCCCCTATTCATTTCATTGAAAACGTGCGAAGCTTTTAAACAAAACCTAATAAACTTACACACAAATGTATAAGTACGAGACTAAAGGCAAGCCTCTGTGATAATTACATGGAGGCATGACTTTGAATGACATCATTCTTGTTGCCTCCTGATCAGTCTTTCAATGTTATCTAAAACTCTCTAAAGTTAAGCACAGACCATTTTAGTGAAATGGATGCAAACGACACCACCACCAGTGAATAAAAACTGAATATTCATTACACTAAATTGTGCATTTAGGGTGCCTCAACATTTAGGTTGCCTTACCCTGGCAAAGTTACCTCAGGACTCACTCTTGGCCACCTATAGGAGTATGCAACTCTTTTTGAGATACTGTAATTTTTGGTTTTGTCTAAAGTTCCAATTTCTCTGCTCCTTGGCTTTGGGGCTGGTTGCTGTGCCCAACCTTTGCTTCCTTTCCTCCATTGTTTATCACAGTAATTATTGAAAAGAGTTACTTAAGTCTTCAAAAATATATAAATAGTGTGAAATGTTGAAACATTAGTATGGGACAACCTCAGTGCACTATTTGGTGTAGTGAATTTGTACAAACATAATTTACCTAGAGAACAGTAACTCGTAAGTACTAAATCCAACATAAAATTTAAATCGCGGACACAGTTGTAGACCTCAAAGAATCATGAATGGCAATTGCGAAAAGCAAAAGCATTGTATTTCTTCAACTTTACCAATGAATTAGCTCAGGTGGGATATGAAGCTTGTAGCTTGGCAGTCCATATTCTCATTTTCCGGTTTCAAAGTGCCAGCATAAGAACTAACACAATGCCTAGATATATAAAAAACGCCGGGGAGCAGGAGGCAGGGGCTTGGGCTTGGGCTTGAAGCACAAATGGCAGAAAATTGTGAGGAGCTCTGGGAAGGGGAAACACCAAATGTGCATCCTCACTGGATTTGAATTCAAATGCATCCTCACTGGATTTGAATTCAAATGCATCCTCTCACTGGATTTGCATTTGCATCTCAAAGCTGTGAAGGAACTCGGTCCGCTCGGTCTTGATCTGCTGCTCAAAGGCCAAGGCCGCCTCGTGCTGCTGCTTCTGGAACTGCACACGCCGCTCGTGGTGCTTCTGCTCCAGCTCCTCCAACTTGTTCTCAAAGTCCTGAGCCTCCTGCAGACTGCCTTCCACTTTCTTCATCTTCTCTTGAATGTCATCCGCCATTCTGCACATCATGTTCATACAAAATGGTCACAAGGGCAGAAGCAAAATCCAGTTCCATGGAGGTTTCCAGGTTGCAAAGTCATGCACTCATACAATGAAAGGTAGGAGCGCCCATAAATGTCAAACTGAGGGTTTTGAACATGATTACTAATAAACAGCTAGCAAATTAGCAAATTATAGGATCCTATTAGGAACAGAAAAAAAATGAGTTTGCACTTTCGAATGCATTATTTGGATACTGTGAGTATAAGTTGTGAATTTCTAAAGAGCAAATTGCCATTGCACCAATAACCACTTTTAAGATTTCATGTTCACATGTTGTACATCCTTGTCATTACATCTATTCACTTCCACAGATTTTCCAAGATTTCAGAGGTGTCGGTTATGGGGACACTGACGCTTATGGGTGCTCCTACCTTAAGTGCCATGTAAAAAACGTGACTAGTGAAAAATAAGACAAAATAATTCTAGGTTTAAAATTCAATCACAAGAAGGTTCAGTTGGCAACTAAAAAGGGCGGTCAAAAAATGCTTTGGTGTTCTTTTGTTTGCCATGAGAAATGCATTGAAGTGGTACAAATTGGGCACTTGATACGTGTGGCAATAGTTGAGATAGGTATACCCATTCTTGACCATGTACCCAATTCTGGCACTATGTACCCAGTGTGGTCGTTTCAATTCTAAACTAACCACTCCTAGTGATTGAATTAGATACATGGTCAAGAATGAGTATACCTACCTTAGATACTTTGTTTTTCCTCAGATGCATATTGAAGGGAAACCTTTCTTGAAGTTTTCACTTCAATGTGTGCATCTAGAAGGAAAAACAAACATCTGTATATTGTCACATGTATTAGGTGCCCAACTTATAACATTTCACTGAGTTTTTTTTTGCATTTTCCACATGGGAAAACACAAACCACACAAACAACACAAACCGTTTTGTATTTCTGTCCATACAAAATATGTAGAAAGCTATAACTTTTTGAGGTGTTCCAAGTTCAATCTACTAATGATTCTAGGATAGTTTAGGCTCATGATTGGGATCCTACTCTTGTCAACCTCGTCAATTCAAACATGTCCCCAAACCCAACATTCTGCTCACATTTGTAAAGGGCATTAGAACCCTCTTGCAAATGGGGACAAGACACAAAACATAACAGATGATCAACTTTTTCCAACCTTGGCAAAAAAATTGGGCCATTTGCAAAAGCAAGAAAAGTAACAGAAAGTCCATGATCTAGAGTGTTAAGAGTCCAAGAGTCTCACAAGGTTTGCTGCTCCTGGCTGTTGCAGATATTGGAACGCTGAGCATTCAACTCCTGACGACGGCTTTGATACATTTTGTCGAAATCGTTTCTCAGCTTTTGCAACTCCGTGTCTTTGGTCGCAACCTCGTCTGCCCAATTAGCAGCTTCTGTGTGGTAGTACTCCTCCATGTCCAAAAGCTGTGTATGGATAGTAATTGGGTAGTAAGTGACTTATTGAACTAGGTTGCATTTATTGTTGGAAAAATTACAAATAGGGGCACAAAATCAAAAAATATTAGAGATAGGGACACAATTTCAAAATAACTACAAATAGGGGCACAGTTTCAAGATTTTCTTATTTGGGCTTGATTTGGAGAGGCCTCTTAGTTTTTTGAAAGTTAACTAACATTTAGTATGATGTATCTAAATCAACCAATGTCCAAACCAAAATTTTACTGGAATTTACAAAAAAAAACGATATTGCACCCCTACTTGTATTTGTTTTGAAACTATGCCCCTATTTGTAATATTTTTTGAACTTGCACCCCTACTTGTAACTTCCCCTTTATTGTTCTTTCAAAGTTGCCAAAGAACTTAAAAACTACAAAGTTTCACTAAACCACAAAACAAGCAAGTGTTGCCCTTCAAAGATTGAGTTTTTGACAATCCATACATCCTCATACCTGACGCTTGTTGTCAACGTGCTGCTTCTCTGTTCGCTCTCGCAACACTTTGAGCTCTTCCTCACGCAGCTGCAAATTCCTGGATGTCTTGGAGGCGGCATTCTTGAGAGAATTGTGCTCGCTCTGCAAGGATTGCATCTGTTTGTTCTCCTGTTGCATTCGCTGCATTGGCTCCAGCACCACCTCCTGCAGCCTCCTCACGTCAAACTTCACCAACGTTTTACCTGTAGGGGTCAAAAAAACACACACAAACCGAAGTACTTGAGAAAAAGAGAGTCCAACAGTGGGTGTCAAGACTAGATTGAAAATGTAGTGATTATGGTGCACATCTCCTCTTTATGATTCTCTTACCCATGTGGCACTAAGCATGTAGCTCAAGTAGAACTATCCTACGCATAAACCTTGAAATGAACAAGAGATCTGCACTTTGATACAACTACTATACAACTTTCATACATAGGTGCACCTACCTTACACAAACGAGGCCCACAAATAATACTCCCTTTGTCTCAAAATAAGTGGTCCCGTTGGAACCTCGTGTTTTTTATTCCAATTTCATTGATCATATAGTAGAATACATTATTCACAAGGGTCTAAAATTTATACCACCGCAAACAATAATGAATATTGTACAAGTTCATTGCAACCTACTCAAATATTGGGCTCAATGAACTTCAATGCAACCTAGTCAAAAGACACGATTTTACAAAGGGCCACATATTCCGAGACTGAGTAGATGGTTTTTGACACCCTTTGAAACGCAATTTAGTTGGTTAACCTTAACCCTTAAACGCCTAGCTGGTTGCCTAGTTAGTCATCATAATTGTCCCTCTATAGTAGTTTTAGAGTGCTCTACATTGGTGTGGCAAGTGCCCATCCATTATGATACTGTTTCCAAAAGTTGCAGAAGTCAATAGTGCATGGTGCCCTCATGAAAATTGCAAGAAAGGCAACATGGGACCTAACACTGTGTTTGTGAATCTTCTCACAAATTGGGACACCTAAAATTATGAATGCATTTGGTGATTGTTTTTTTGCCTTCCATGATGGACCATGTATTTATGATCACTTCTGAAAAAAACTAGATGAAAAACAGCTATTTTCCATCCTACAGAGGATTGTTTTTTTGGTATACATGGGACAAAAAAACACCCACTTGGGCGTTTAAGGGTTGAACGTCTTTATACTACGTCAAAAGTCCAGCCCAAATGGGTTCAATGTGACGTGTAAGGGTTACTGCATCCTTGTAGAGACAAGACACCAACTTTTCAAGTGATTGCACCACATATAAGGTAGAAGCACCCAACACCAACGTTGTACCTAATGGGGTCACTCTCTACACAAGATAGTCATTCTAGAACTTAAATCTGGGTATATCATAAATAGCTTATCATTTTGGTCAACGACAATAAGCTATCTACAATCTACCTATATTTAAGTTCTACAATTGGCCATCTTGTGTAGAGAGTGACGCAATTAGGTACAATGTTGACATAGAGACGCCAGAAAACAAAGGTTACATTGTTCCAAGACTCTCTCCTTTGGTGGCAGCCAAAACTATTAAAGAAAAGCGGGAATTAAGATAAGTCTTGGAGTTTTGACATTTTTCAGTACTGCATGGAGAAGAGGTTGGTTGCGCACCTTTGCTGTGTCTGTTAAAAATGTCCAGGTCTTCTTTGGCGCCCATGTAGCCGTAGAGAATGCGGTTACCACCAGGGCGAAAAATGAGCTTGCTGGGACGATTCCAGTCGTCTTTCCCTCTTCGCAAGTTCACGAAATGGTTGCCGAGGCGGACGGCGTCGTGATAACCAGCCGGGGAATCGGAGAAGATGAGCAGGCTCATGCCACGGTGGCCCTGAGGCCCGTACGCATGACGTGGCTTCAGAGGGTTGTAATCCTTGAACATGTCCACCAGCTCCTTGTTCCCCATTCCTGTCCACTGTACCACCACCACCACCACCACATCCCCATTGATGCACACGTCAGACCAAGCAGAGAGAATGCAGCTTTATCACCGTTGTCACCAAAAAACCTCTGAGGTAAAATTGTAACACTCTAAGATTTGCTGCATTCATGCCTCCCAAGTGCAAGTTTTCCAGACAGTTACTTAGTAGTCACAGTAAGATCCACTTTCTTATTTTTTCAAATACAGTCATAGCAGAAAATTTTAGCAAAGAATGAAACCAGAGAAGAATACTGACATTCTGTTCGAATTACGTACATGTTGTGGCTAGAATTGATCAGTGTGGTTACGCTTATTGATGCGTTTGTTTAGTTCTGGCCGCAACCGTCTGACATTTGGAAAAATTCATACCATAACCATGCTATGCTTAATGAGCATGCTTCGACTTCTGTTTCTTCCTGTGTTTCGTTAGCTTTTGTTGGAAAATCTATTCATGGCTCCTCTCCGTGCTCATAGTCAGCTCTGCTCTCTTACAAGCATATGTGGCATAGGCTCAGTCGCCTTGTACTCAACAAATACAACCCGTAGCACACCAGTTTTGTTGCTATTTCTGTAATTATGCTAGATTGAGTATGAAATGTGCGAAATGCTTGTAAGTGAGAGCACATGTTACTGCCTTGTGGCTCCACAACTCATGCACCCCACTACAAAGCCAAAGCCGTAGCATACCACACGCACTAGATCAGATCAGATCAGGGCAAACACTGCCTTGACAATTTACAAACCAATGCGGCAACTAGGTGATTCGTGTTTCCCAAGTTAAAGCTAGCTCCTTCCGGCCAATCTTAGACGGTCAGCTCTACTCTCTTACATGCCTACGCGGCATACCCTCATTCACCTTGTACTCAACACACACAGCCCGTAGCACACCAGTTTTGTTGCTATTTCCGTCACTAAGCTAGATTGAGTATGGCATGTGCTAAATGCTTGTAAGTGGGAGCACATGTTACGGCTCAACTCGTGCACCCACTACAAAGCCAAAGCCGTAGCATATCACAAGTACTAGATCAGATCAGATCAGATCAGGTGTTGTGGACATAGTGTGGGCAAACTTTACTTTTGACAATTATACAAAACCAGTGGCGACAACTAAATGTTCCGTGTTTCGTGGTTCGTGTTTCTTAAATCAAAAGCTGTGGTTCCACAACTCATCAGTGATCTTTAAACTGGCTAAATTTCGCAGGATTGCTGCCAGAATTTTTATGCAGTTACACAAAATGTGAACTTTGCAGTGTATCATATTTGGGATTACTGCAACTCATGCCCCCACTACAAAGCCAAAGCCGTAGCATACCACACGCACTAGATCAGGTCAGCTGTTGTGGACATAGTGTGGGCAAACTTTACTTTTGACAATGTACAAAACCAGTGCAGCAACTAAGTGTTTCGTGTTTCCCCAAGTCAAAACTGGCACCTTCTGGCCAGTCGGCGACCGAGAGGGAGACGGTCAACTCTACTCTCTTACATGCCTACGTGACATACTCTCACTCGCTTTGTACTCAACAGACAAAACCCGTAACACACCATTTTTGTTGCTATTTCTGTCATTTTGCTAGATTGAGTATGGCATGAGCTAAATGCTTGAAGTGGGGAGCACATGTTACGGTTCAACTCATGCCCCCACTACAAAGCCAAAGCCGTAACATAGACCAGATCAAATCAGCCGTTGTGGACAAAGTGTGGGCAAACTTTACTTTTGACAATTATACAAAACCAGTGCGGCAAATTAAATGTTATGTGTTACGTGTTTTTCTTCAAGCCAAAAGCTGGCACCTTTTTGGGGGCAATGGGGAGAGACCGAGAAAAGACGTACCTTGCCTACCTCGTCTTGTTCCAGTTGGGTGTTCTGGATGATGACAATGGGAGGCCAGATGACGAGCACCTGCTGCTGCACCTCGGTCTCCTCGCTGAGCCCCTTCCACTTCCCGAACGCCAGCGACGCCCCGTCAGCGCCGATGGGCGGGGCGGCCCTGCGGATGCGGAGCTCCTCCTCGAGGACCTCGGCGAACTTGCGGTGGAGCTTGACGCGGCGGGAGCGCATGGTGCGGGCGTGCGTGGCGAGCGGGGCGAGGCCGCGGAACCAGTCGATGGCGCCGGGGCCGCCGTGGCAGGCGGGGCAGTGCCACTGGCGGTCGTGCTCGCTGCACTGCGCGTCCGTCATGTCGTCCAAGTCCTGGAAGAAGTCGCGGAACCACTTGATCTTCTTCTCGTCCTCGTGCGCGTTCATCGCGTACGAGTCGTCGCTGAAGAACGCGTCGTCGCTGTCGTCGTCCATGTGGTCCAGCTCCGAGCACTGGCTGTCCGAGTACGTGCTCGCTGGGTAGTCATACACCTCGCCGTTCCCCGCTTCGCCTTGCGGCACCGAACTACTCCCTGCCCATGCCCCCAACCCACCCCCACACACACACACAACCGTCAATTCCACACCTTCAGACATGCGCATTGGAGCTTTGCTTGAACTTGCCACTGAAAAAATGACAACCGACAATTCCACACCTTCAAACATACGCGTTAAAGCTTTGCTTGAACTTGCCACTGACAAAATGACAGCCCACAATTCCACAACATCGAAACTAGGGAGAATTTTATGAATACCCCTGAAGTTTGCCATAGCCACTGACAAATGACAACCTTCAACAACATCGAAACTAGGGACAATTTTATGGATACCCCTGAAGTTTGCCATATTTGTATGCATACCCCTGAAGTTTGCCATAGCCACTGACAAATGACAACCTTCAACAACATAGAAACTAGGAGCTTTGCTTGAACTTGGCACTGACAAATGACAACCGACAGCTCCACAACTTCAAACATGCGCATTGGAGCTTTGCTAGTTACTTGCTACTGACAGATGACAACCTTCAACAACATCGAAACTAGGGACAATTTTATGGAAGCCCCTGAAGTTTGCCATAGCCACTGACAAATGACAACCAACTTTCAACAACGGAGAAACTAGGGAAAATTTTATGGATAACCCTGAACTTTGCCATATTTGTATGGATAGCCCTGAAGTTTGCCATAGCCACTGACAAATGACAACCTCCAACAACATAGAAACTAGGGACAATTTTATGGATACCCCTGAAGTTTGAAGTTTGCCATAGCCACTGACAAATGACAACCGACAATTCCACACTTTCAAACATGCGCATTGGAGCTTGCTACATCGAAATTATGGGGACCTCAACCGGTACTTCTCATTTTGAACAATCAAAACTAGCTTTCATTAGTCAAGAGAGACGATGCACCAACTTGATGTTCAATTCAATACATTGCCATCGCTCACTCAGGTGCGAGAGATGGAAATCATGCTTACGGTTTGATACCTTACTGTCCATTACTAGATTGCCACTTGAAAACACACATTCTTCATACTAGCTAGCATGCACCGACACTCGAAATCCACTGTTCAACAACTGAGCTCAACAATATATAACAAAATCAAAAACTACCCTTCCTATCGCCGACACGTCAAAAATAGCGTCTGAGACCTAAACCCGAGAACCTAGCAGACGCCGTTGATGAAGCTCGCTACCGACACATACACTCCAACCTACCCACGTCAAAACTGGCAGCTTAAACCCTAAAGATGTTGCCTGCCAAAAGTGTTTGACTATATTCATGCGAGGATCATTTAGAACTTAAAAGAAATGGCTTGATGATAAATGCCAAAAACTTCCCAAAAAATCCTATCACTTTGACCGCTAGTATGTTTGTGACTTTGTCTTAAAATTTACAGCTCTAGTAGGATTCAAGTGTTACCCAAATACCCCATCTATATACAACACAAGAGAGAAGTATACAATACAGCAACATCCTTTCGGGGTTAAATCCTAAATCCTAGGCACCTGCGTGATCGTATCCGGAGAAATATAAGGTAGGAACACCCCTCTCCTTGAGTGTCCCCATCCCCAACACCTACTTGTGTCAGTGCTCGTGTTAGTGATGTCAGTGACTGACCATTAAAAAAAATTGGTTATAGGTGACAAAATGATGGTTATGGGTGACAAACTAATGGTTATGGGTGATTGGCATGATGGTTTTGAGTGCCCCATCTCATTATTTAAGAACTCCTTGAGTTAGTATTATGAGCGTATGAGCACACTAAAAACTTCACTAAGCCGTCTTCTTTGACATCTCCTACACACAACTATACATTTTCAGTGATTCAGGACTTTGAAATATCTTTGTGAACAAATGCTTGCAATTGGAACTTTCAAAATTGATGCCAATATTTTGGATTTCCTCTTCCTAACTTGACACTATTTTTTTCAAAGTTCGTCAAGTGATTTTCCTACTCCAAAATCCTTAGTTTCACACTTATGGGTATTGCTACCTTAAGTAGTACTCAATGCATGGGATCCC